>JAXCLQ010034280.1:3323-17834 GCA_035584115.1 Cedrela odorata | reverse complement strand
GCATGAAATCATTTTCACAATGTATTTCCTTGCTTATCGAAAAATGCCAATAACTTGCGTGAGTTATGCCCCTTTCACCACTGTTAACACAATTGTCGCGGGATTGGATACCCATATTTGACTACTGTTTGCATGATAGCCTAAATCAAATGCTCAATTAAGGTTGATTAAAAGCAGAAAATTCAACCAACCGGCTTTAAGTTATTGGTATCTATCTGGTCACGACCCCCAAACTTCAGTTTGACACATCCTACTGTTAATATGGCTGGCTAG
The DNA here is from genome assembly GCA_035584115.1 of Cedrela odorata. Lineage (NCBI taxonomy): Eukaryota > Viridiplantae > Streptophyta > Magnoliopsida > Sapindales > Meliaceae > Cedrela > Cedrela odorata. Next base: position 17,561 of record JAXCLQ010034280.1, on the reverse strand, counting down.
AAAAAATAAAAAGTGCAGAGCGCCATTCTTTATGCACATAAGCAAAACTGATTACTTTCTCACAAAGCACTGGCACAACCCAGATACTCATTTGCATAACAAGGAAATCAGTAAAATTCTGCAGCATCCAATAAATTCAAAATAACAAAGGGTCTATGTTACTAAGAGCCCAACAACATAGTGCTAAGGACACATTGACTTGTGATATTATCTGAGATCCCTTCTATATAAACCACAAAAAATCAGATAAAAATAACTTCCACAATAGAAGTTAATGATGCAGAAAGTTGTATTTTCCACTTCAAGTGACAAACTAGTTGGGGTTTGATTTCTGATATTTCCAGCTTCCACTTATACAGTTAGGTAATTAGAAGGAATAATAAATGAATCAAATTGAAGCAATTTTAAAAGCTACATTAATCATAGCTGCAAAAATACAGATGGAGATTTCTGAAAAAAAAGAAGAGTAACGTTACAGGACTTTCTTGGACTAAATCCCCAGCCACACTTTCTCTGCCATCCCGTCTCTTACGACAATACAGCAGAATGTAACATACCCTCCATTCAAAAATCAAAACTAGAAGGAAAACAAGTCAATGGGCTGAGGGAAAAAAAAAAAAAAAGAGTGAGGGGGTGGGATTGGGGTCCAGTGTTTATAGTACATGGTACAAGAATCACCATACACTATAACTATGTGCAGAACTTAATTTTTCACACGAGATAACAAGAAAATACCTACCTCTTTATCTATCTAGAAATATTGTAATAATTTGGAATCCGTATTCTTCAAATACCCTCCACCCACACTCTGCCACCATATAGAATGCTGGATGAATAGTCTATACCTCCTTTTTAGATTGCATACAATGCAATTAAAGCTGCAGAGAGAACCAAAAACCATTAGCCTTGATAAACTCAAAGAAATCTGATTTAAAGAAAATATAATTTATGTAAGATAGACATCTACGATCCAAAATCACAAAAAAAAAAAAAAAAAAAAGTTATCATCAACCAAATTTTAATTGGGTGGGGCAATTCATTCACAACAGATGAACTGTTGTCTCCACAAAGCCACTAACAAAGTTATCATAAGGGTGACCTGATTATGCGTGGATCATGAGGGTTTGTAGAGAGGAAAGCAACATGACAAGGGTTTTAACTTCTGAACAGATAATAAAACAAAAATGGACAAGGTTTGGGCTAGCTCACCAAACAGGCAAAGGAGAATAACAATCCAAAATGTTACTTGAACAGATCGACCATACTGCATCTGATATTGAGACCTTTGAAGCTGTCTCTGAATAGCTCCATACCAGCCATATAGTTGCTTATCATAACAATCATCGCAACTGTCCAGGCAACTCTTACTTTTTTCATAACATGCATTTATACCCTATTAAAAAATAGGGAGAATAAATCACAAGGCAAAACATGATAATAAAAAAGAAAAAAATAAAAAATAAAAAAGCAGTATTTTTATACTCACCTTAGTCAACTGAGAAGATCTCAATAATGCAGTATCAGCTTCTTGAAAACGGTCAGCTGCCTTCGACTTCCTAATTCCATTCTTCGACAACTTCAATTTGACAGCAGATTCCATGGAATTTAGAAACCCAGCGACACTGGGTATCTTGCGTGGGGGTAATGGGTGCTGTCTGTTGGAAGAATTCTGTAGGTAACTATCATCAGTAATAGCTACCTTCCAAGCACCTATGTCAGCACTAGCACTGGCTGTCCTCCTATGCCCATGTGACTTCTCCTCCCTAGCCTCCAAGGCACACTCAACAGATTGACTTGAATTCTTTGAACAATCAGGTGCCAAATCTGGACCCATTGCTCGTGATGCTTTAACATCCCTCCCATTAACTTTTAATGGAGCTTTGTCCTCGGATACTGATGGTCCAGACAAAAACAATGCAAGTTCACTGCACTCACCTTCATCTAAACGCACCCAAGGTCGTGGTGTCTTGCCCTCTGAAAGAGCTGATTCCTCTAATGAATTCTCAATTTTTAAAATTTGATCTTCAATAGCAATAATAAATTCTTGATGCCTATCTCTCGCATCGTCAATCAAGCCCTTCTTATAACTTGATTGAACAGCCCTGGCAAACTCTTCTAACTGCATTTCCATCCAAAACCAATTAAAATTCAATATGCTCATATGAGGACAGCCCAAATCAAGTAAATATCTTCACAAACTATTCAGTTAGAGAAATTACCTGCCATTTGGTAGTGCCAAGGGCAGTATGAAGATCCCTGCGGAGTTCATCCGCGGCCAACATACTTGAACCATCCTTCTTTTTGTGAATCCACGTTCTATATGTTGATTCCATCCTTCACAATATTTAAACAACAGAACCATGAACACATTGATAACAATCCTAAATATCAATACCCCAATGCAACACTTGGTCGCCAACAAAATGTATATCAAACAAAAATAATGCTGGTTATCACGGAAATTGAAGAAAGTAAGCAACTGAATCTTAAAATGTTCCATGATTCCCACCCAACCCTGTCTTATCCCACAACCATAAATAGCCTAATTCAAAGCGCATCTGGATTAAACAAATAAAGAAATATTTGGCATATAGAATTACATAATGCATTGAGAGTCATTAATAAATCGAACGAAGGGGAAAAAAATTAGAGTTGCTACCGGTCAGCCGATTCTTGAACTTCCTCAGCCGCAGAGAAAAATGGATCCTTCTCCCACCGATCAAAACTCGTAGCCATTTAAAAAACTCTCTCTCCAATCAATAAATTAATTAACACCCAAATGAAACGAGAATAAAATTAGAATATATACACGAAAAAAAAAACACTAGGTGAAAAAATCTTCGTTTCGAGCTATTGCGAAATTGTGCTACAACATTAACACTGGATCGCAGGATTTTAGTAATCTAGAACACGAAAGATAGCGTAAAAAACGTGTTTTCTTGTTGCAGGTCGAGTGAAATAATGTCTCGAGAAGAAGAGTCATAGCAGCCACATGATTAATAAATACAGTGGCGTCGTCGATGCAGATGATCTTGTGTTGTCGCGGGGTCAATGAAAGAGCCGCGAAGGATTGTATCTAATCTAACTCTAGCAAATGCTGCCGTTTCTTGTGCCGTTGTGTCAATATGAGACATGATTGATGGAAGCTTTGGGCTTTGGAGTTTGGACGTCGTCTTTAAGGGTTGAAAAAGATATAAAAGACCCACTTTGGACTATAGTATAATTATAGAACATTCAGGGTAATATTTATAATTACAAGATAGATTAAGGGAGGTAAGTCTAATTAAAGTTATAGACCCTACGATTAATTGAACGGTTTCACAGTATCAGTTGAGAGCGCGTCACTGCAGCCATGGATAAAGAAGGAGACCAACTGTGCGAGGCGGCGAGGAACGGTGAGATAGACAAGGTGAAAGCTCTGATAGAGTCTGGAGTTGACGTGTCATACTTCGACAGCAATGGTCTGACCCCACTCATGCACGCGGCCAAGCTCGGCCACGCCAAACTGGTCAAGACTCTTCTCGAAGCTGGCGCACCCTGGAACGCTCTCTCGCCGTCTAACCTCTCCGCCGGAGATTTCGCCATGGATTCCGGTCACCAGGAGGCTTTTGAAGTCCTTCTCAATTCTGGTTAATTCTCTGTTGCATTACTTTTGTTTATTTTATTTAATTGCGGGTCGTTAGAGATTCATTCTGGTTGTATACGTCTATATATGCAATTCCAAATTATGATTCTCTTTGTGAAATTTTTTAGGTTCCATCTCAAAATCTTATGTTTTCTTTTTCGCCATTGCACATTTGAATTAGTTGGTAATGATTCAGTCCAAAATACGAGCATTCGAGATTATTTAATGTCGACAACCGATGCAGTTTTCACAATTGAATACGTTGAAGAAAAATTTATTAAGTGCTTGATGTTCATCATTGTTGTACTCTCTGTGCAAATTTTTACCAGCAACCAGTATCTATCTTAAGAAATGAATATTTTTTTAACCAATATATATATGTGAACCTTCTATTGTTTCCAGTTATTGGAGCTCATTAAACATGTCTAGTGCATTTGTCACTCTATATTTACAAACAAGTATCCATTATTGAACAGGAATTCAGGCTGAGTTGATCTTAGGAACTATTGAGAGGGCAGCAAATAAAAACAGTGATTCTGACAGGAATTACTTGGAAGATAGGGTCAGCTTTAGCGAGGACAAGCTCATGGATTCCGACTGCAAGGCTATCATGATGGCTTGGGAGAAACCATTGATGGAGGCTCATGCAAAGGCTGTTTGCTCAGGAGGTGGTCATTTACTAAACATCGGCTTTGGAATGGGGCTTGTGGATACAGCCATTCAGCAATATTCTCCCGTTACACACACCATTGTGGAGGCTCACCCAGAGGTTTATGAGCGTATGCTTCGCTCTGGTTGGGGTGAGAAGAATGGTGTAAAGATAATATCTGGTCGCTGGCAGGACATTCTTTCTCAACTCGAATCTTATGATGGTAAGTCAAGATACATTGCCCTTCCAACTATAGCCATTTTTTAGCTATGAACTTCTGTGCTACAAGGAACATTTATATTTTTATGTATCCCATTTGTTTAGTATCGTTTTCTTTCTTATATTCATTTTTTGAACCATTGCCTTCTGCTATTCATATGACGATAGACTTAAGCTAATTCCATCCCATTTACAAATACTAATTCTACAAGCAACACGTGTATTTTTACGTATCCCATCTAATTATATCAGCTATCATTTTTGTTTCCTAAATTTTTGGCTTATGATGTTCATATGAGGATAGACTTGTATAATTTACATAAACTGATATGAGACTTGATTTCCTTGTGAGAACTGTGACTAACATAATTATTGACTCTCTGTTCGTCATGCTATTTAAATTCAATTAACTACCAAAATGAATTAGATAACTAACTTTGTAATTGTGATTTTTATTTTGTTTTTTTTTTGAAATTCTAGTTTCATGGGATGCACACTCCTAATATGTGCTTGAGGAAGTTGATTTATGTTCAGTGATGATATTTCAAGTTGGGATACAATCTAAACTGAGTATAAACTTCATTTTATTTTATTTTGCTGGAAGGTGTAAATTTGAGGCACTAATTCTTCCAATTTTTTTTTTTTTTTTTTTTTTATCTTGGCTGCATGTTAAGATCATGGGGACTTGTTCAGACTTACAATTGAATTTATAGAAACTAAAGGAACAGTTTTTAAATGCCACCATTTCCTCTGTTGTATTTTTTTTCTCACCTCTTTTAGAATGGAAAAGAGACATTTACTTGTTAAAATCTGTTTCTAGTGATACACCATTATAACCCAATTTCCAATTTAATAACTCCTTAGAAATGTTGGCTGAACTATTCAGGCATATTCTTTGACACCTATGGAGAGTATTATGAAGACCTGAGAGAGTTCCACCAACATCTTCCTAAGTTGTTGAAGCCCGGAGGAATCTATTCATTTTTCAATGGTCTTTGCGGAGGTAATGCATTCTTCCATGTTGTTTATTGTCATTTAGTTTCCTTAGAACTCGAGAATTTGGGCTTCTCCACGCAATTGATTCCCTTGCCCGTGAAGAATTGTCTGGGAGAAGAAATTTGGGAAGGTGTGAGACAAAAATATTGGCAACTTGATACATATTATCTCCCAGTTAGTCAGTCTCTACAGGATTCTGAATGATGTTTGGGTTTGCACCATCATTTTTTCCTTTTATAACAGTGAAAGGACTTGAAATATTTAAAGCTAGTATATTTTAATGTTTTCTCCTCTCTTCATTAGAAGTCTGGATGGATAGGATGTAGCAGATGATTATTATCTTGTGCTTATTAGATTGCTTATGGCATCATATATTGTTGATTGAAGACTATGATAACATTGACATTTTCCACTATCGAGTTAAAAATGTGAAGCTACCTACTGGATATAGAAAAATGTACCAGCAACATGTTTAACAAGATTGCTGTGCTTGTTCATAGTTTCTAAAAACAACTTCAACCACTCTATGGCTTAAAAACTATTACATTTGGAGATGGTATTCAAATGTTGGTATATTTTAACCCATCTGTGGAGGTAAAAGCAGTTTTTTGGGAGAATTGTCAAAAAATTTGGGCATTTGCTGCCTAGCAAAGACTGCTTGGAACAATCTAATATCTTCCTAACTTCTGCTTACCATGTCCTATTTAGATTACTAAGTCAAAACCACTAGCTACTTTAAAATGCTTTAATATTGCGAGTAATTATGGATGAGAGAGAGAGGAATCTGGCTATAGATAGATCTATAAACTAAATTTCATTGAAGTTCAAATAGCAATTTCTTACACGGTTTTTATGTACACTTTTTTATTTATTATTTTTCCAATCCCCGATCACTTCAAAGAGAAATTACATAAGCATCTGACTATGCTTGCTCAGTTGCCGTAACATAAGAGAAAAGGTACCAGGCAAATGTTCATTATACCCAGAGTGAGGCATCATTTGAGCCATGTTGGGACTTCTTTGCCCATATTTGGTCACTAGACCAATTCTTCCATGTTATTATGATCATGTCCAGGTGAAAGCTATTGGACTCCCGACAAAATGTTTTCCATCTGACCACTGCAGACGAGCAAAGCTGGCTGTACCAGATGGCATAGAACTAGCTGTAAATGTAACCGTGTAACTCTTTTTCTCGTATTGTTCACCGAAGCTCAGTGATTCTGGTTTAACCAAGATATTCACTGATGGAGACTGTGAAGACACAGATACTTTATATGTTGTTGGAGTACCCACATTTGTTAGAGTCCTAGTGTATTTCACAGTGCTTGTGACACCGGCACCACCCTGTTTGCTTGATGCTGTTTGAAATGGAACAGAGAAAGATGGGTAGTTAACATCACCCAAACTGTATGTGTTGCTTGACACACAGGTGAAGTCTCTGTTTGTAACTTGCTTAATCTGAGATGAGCTATAGTTCAAGGCACAAAGGAAGCCTAGATAATCATCAACAGTGGCATCATAGACAAGGCCAGGATCAAGAGCTGCTACTGGATCCACATGTCCAGCGCCATAGTCAAATGGTGTTGATGATTGTCCAGTGGCAACATCTACAAGGGTTTTGCCATTGCTGTATGTTGGATAGGCTGTGGTCATGAGGGCAGACCTAATGGCTGCAGGGCTCCATTCTGGGTGAGCAGCCTTGACGAGTGCAGCTAATCCACTTATATGGGGGCATGACATCGATGTTCCTGAAATGATATTGAAGCTTACACTCCTAGAATCGCTTTCTAACCCAGTGGGACCAACTGCACCAGTCCAGCCAGCCAGGATATTTACTCCTGGTGCTATAATATCTGGTTTCAGTATTTCTGGAGTGATCGGATTTGGACCTCTAGAACTGAACGCTGCAACTACCGGTGATGGTTGGATCCCCAATTGTGTGCCTCCAGAAGTAATTGTGGCCGTTGGATTAGGATCAGAAGAGATATATTTCTTAATCACATCACCAGCTTTTTGGCCTACAGCCGCTGAAGGCAAGAACTGTGCATCAGCCACTAACTCTTCCCCATAGGTTTCAGTATTTGCTAAAATCATTCCAACACCACCTGCATCTTTCACCACCACACCTTTTTGTGCCCTAGCATTTCCCCCTCGATCACACACCACAATTTTCCCTGCAACTTTTGCAGGAATCAGACTGTCAGTCATGCAAAGATTACCGCTTGATGAATTGCTAACATTAGTAGCATAAACTATTGGGACCGAAGAACCAGATAACGGTTTTCCACTATAAAGCGATACACCAGAGAATTTGTTTCCATTTCCAAGGCTAACGTATGCAGGAAAATCACGGTCTAAAGTTCCAGCACCTACGGTGGTTATCCAAGGTGCAACGTTTGACAGGCTGCCTGCGTACGGTCCACCATTTCCAGCTGAACATGAAACAAGAATCCCATGGGCCATAGCAGTGAAAGCTCCAATGGCAACAGTGTCTCTATTGTAATCTGTCAGTCGTCCCCCAATAGACATGGATATAACGTTAACTCCATCTACTACAGCCTTATCCATGCCTGCCATGATATCAGAGCCAAAACACCCTCCAAGCCAACACACCTTGTATGTGGCAACCCGGGCGTGTGTAGCCATTCCACGTGCTATCCCGGAAGCATAACCAAATAGGCTAGCACCGGAGACTGCTGAGCCAGCTGCTGTGGTTGATGTATGCGTTCCATGGCCATCGTCATCTCTTGGAGACTTCGATTCCATAGTCTCATCAATAGGTCCAAAAGTTGCCTCATACCCTTTCGAGAAAGACCTTGCACCAATTAGTTTCCGATTACAGCTTGATGAGTTAAAGTTTTTACCCACCTCACACTCTCCTTTCCAGCCACTTGGTACTGGTCCAAGTCCCGTGTCATCGAAGCTACTTATCTCAGGCCATACCCCAGTGTCTAAGACTCCAACGATAACCTCGCTCACTGCCTTAGATGCAGGGAACATAGTTTCACTATTTCCTAAACCAAGGAACTCTGGTGTCCGAGTTGTGTGCAGTTCATATATGACTTCAGGCAGGACAGAGATAATTCCTGGTTGCTTTGCGAGTGACTCGGCTTCCTCAGCAGTTAGCCTCGTGGAGAAGCCATGGATTACGTTGTTGTATGTGTAAAGCATGGTTGCAGAGTCTGATACTGATTTTAAAGAAGTGTCATACCACTCAAAGTGATCGCTGAAACTCGCTGGCATATTGGACTTGTCCATGTGAATTACATAAGTCTTTTTGAGTAGCTGGTTCTTCTCTTCTGCTACAACATATGCGTAACAGAAAATCAGAAGCAAACTCAATTGTAGAAGCCTCAACTTCAACATCTTCATCTTCTCCCTGTATAATTGGAAGCCTGAACTGTAGATTTTCGGAAATTCAATTCAGTGAGATTTTAGGGGTGACGGGCTTCAGAAATTCAATTAGAACGAAAGAGAATTTCACAGAGGACTTGGAAAAATTCTCTAGGCCATCAGCTGTACCAATTGGTTTCCAAATGGGTCTTAATATAATATGACTCCAGGATTGACACCAGTACATCATGGTCTTTTTATGACTGGAAAATAATTTGTAGCCCCCATAAAGAGAGTAGTTCTGTAGGTCAGCCTTTTCTTTGATTATTTATAATTAAATTCTTAATTTTCCCAAATGTCTAGAAGACACAAAGGTTAAAGTTAAATTTCCCGCAAACAACCATATTAAACAATAGCAAGAAGCTGCCCGTGAGCGGAATCGGGATCCAGTGGCTAATAATCTCTTGCTCTCCATTATTATTACAAATGGCTGGTAGCGTGGTAGGTTCCATCTTTAACCTAACAAAGCATAGAATCGTACAATCGAAATCTAAAAAATTACGCTAATAAACAAACGGACACAACCCACAATACAGGGCGTCCAATCATCTGACGAGTCTGAGTTAGTGGATAACGGGTGGATAGAAGACTAGGCAATTGTGGCATCAATGCGTACTTTACAGGTCGACACCCATTTGAGCAAATGCCCGTAGCTAGGTCACCGGCTGCTGTCAAATTCGTGCGCAAATTACGCATCCTGCGGTCCAACCAAACGTTAGCAATTATTAGCATGATAATTGTAATTTTGGGTGGTTTATAGAATATCTTTATATGCATCTAGTATGGGATAATAGGAGAATTAATACCCAACAACACACCTTCGACGTACTCTACTAAATCATTTATGAAGAAGGTTTAGAATAATTAATATTGAATCGAAGCTTTGGCTTCCATTGTATGTCTTTTCCCTGAAGCTAAGCAATTATCGTGACAAAAGAGGCATATTGAGATTGAAGATGACTCTTAAAGTCTCAGTGAAATCTGTCAATAATTTTTCTATTGGAACATAGTTAATGTTATTAAGAGAACAAATAAATTATTCAATAAAATTACATATGATGTACTATAGAACTATTGCAATGTTTAATCATAAATGAAGACTGATAGGTTTGTTTCTCCTACTCTTATCTGATATTCCCAGGAAATTAGCTGGAAGGGGGCCTCGTTTGTCATTAATAATTGGTGCATGCGCGTGTGTGTGTTTGCCACGAAATGTCTTGGAATGAGTTTGTTGTTATGCGTGAATTATTGAACATTTAGAAGTTGATTACCACTACCATAGATTAATCACTTTACTTGCACATTGAAATGTGCTTTTGTTACACACAACTGCATAGCACAGTCTAGTGAAATAATATTTATTTGAATTATTAACAAGTTTGGCTATGCTTGTCAATGTCATGTCATAAACTCCAGTTATTATCAGTCAAGTTGGCAATTATAGAGACGTAAAATAGAAGCAAATGAGGAAGGAAATGAATTTTTTAAAAGAAAACAAAATGGTTGGCTATGGTTTGCAGAATCCATCGAGATTCCTTTGCTCAATTATGTTATGGAATCAAACCTGCCCACTGCATCGATCTCACTTTCGCCATTTTTCTTTGCTCCATTATCAGTTTCATACTGTCTTTAAGAAAACAGATTGCTTTCCATGGATATGTCATTATTCACTTTTTTTATAGATTGCACTCTTTGCAGATCGATCCTTCAATGGCTTCATCACTACTGAAACCATCATGACCATGGCACTTAATAGTTATGTTGCAAACTTGTAACTTGTAAGCAGCTGATTCGACGTAGGAGTTTGCATGCTTTGAGTGAGTGTCTTGGAACCGAAAGACACTGTTCTTAACCTAACTATTACAAGTTTTACAAAATTTTCAAGTTGCTAGAATGTCTAGTCCCCCACTCAAAGTTGGGGTCATTTCATCAATAATTGAAACAAAGTCGCAAAAAAGTCTGTTTCTCTTTTGATTTCTTTGCTTCTTCAATGGTCTACTCAGATTAGAATTGACAATATCAAACGCGCACAATCACAAAGGCTACCCTATCTAATTATTTAAACATTTGATTTGTTTTATGTGCAGTACTACTGTTAAGGCAACAACCCAAAACAAGCAAATATTTCATAAGGTACATATTTCTATTATATGATCATATAGTCAAGAACTTACATGTATGTACGTGCAAACATGTGTCTACATGTTTGTGTGTATATGAGTTATATTTATTCTTTTATTTACGTGTGTCGTATTTAATCTACGAAGCTAACAATTAATACAAATCTATATTAGTATTGGCTATTCCAATGGTTAGTGGGGCTTTGAGTTTTTCATCATGACATGATAAGAAATTATTTTAAACAACTGAAAATTTTGAGAAGTAACAATAAGCTAAAGTTATGAGGCTTGGCTTGAATTCGGTTTCCATTAAACGCCATAGGTCCACAGGCAATTCGATAAAGAGACCATGTAATTCCAAATGATTAACCACTTTTGTGTGTGTCACATGGCATGTTCTTACTGAAAATGATGGCTGACCTTACAATGCAATGCCCGATGGGGCTTCACTTCATTAAAGAAAGAGTTGGTGGTAGTGCTACTGCTACTGCTACTGCTCTCACCTATAAATATATAAATATAATGGTATTTTGTTAGGTTTTCGGCTAATTAGTTGGGGTTTTTAATTAAAATGATCCTACACTCATTTATATTTATATTTCGAATTCTAAAATTTTAATATTTAAAATTAAAATTTTAATATTTAAATAAAAGTATTTTTAATTAGTAAATTGATAAACAGTATTTTATCGATAAATTTTTATTAATTTGAAGAATTAAAAGTAATTTTATTTAAATAGTAAATTTTTGACTTTTAATATAATAAAATTTTAAGTTAAGCTAAATTTGTTAATAACCCTAAATATTTGATCATTTTTGTCAAAAAATTAATTAGTATCGGTGAGTTAATGAATAATACACTTTCAGATGAATTTCAGAGAAAATTGTTTACAACTTATGAATTAAGATAATTTTGTCTAAATAATAAAATTTTAACCTCAAATAAATAAAATTTTAAATTAGACTAAACTTGTTAATGACCGTAAATATTTGGCCATTTTTATCAAAAACCCAATTAGTTAATACGGACTCTTGATTCACAGCTCTTGTTCTTAATTACAACTTTGTACTTTATTAAGAAAGGGATGTAATCAAGAGATAGTAGAGGTTTTTTAGTAGCCCTTTTGTTAAAAATTGACGTGGGGCTTGTTTCAACTTCTTGCTTAAATTCTCCTTAGAAAGAAGCCCAATTTATAAAGGATGCGTTAATGGTTCATTAATTCAAACGAATGGAGCAGACACGGCAAGGATGCAGCATCTTGCTGGTGATCATGCGAATTGCCTATATCACCGGAACCACCTCGCACGCGCCATTACAGCGCACACTTTCAGAGAGCATGCCCACCCATTTAGTCTGCTCTATGCCTTTTACTTTTACAAACCCAAACCCACTCCTATATCTTCATTTATGTGCCCATCATTAAGTTACGTACTTCGTTTACATGACCAAGTCTCTACGTGGTTCACTTTAAGCTCTCAACTCACTGTTTTAACTGCACAAGGTGGAAGAAGAAGCCTTCCTAGAAGGCTGTACAGTCGAGTAAGTAAAGTGTTCTCCCTTCAAATTACACTATATTTCCTTCATATATACTACAATGAAAGACAAATATAAGTATTTAATTCCCATTAATTACGCTGCTCTCTTACATGAAGGGTTGGCTAAGTGTTCGCTGTGGGAGTGCATTTTGGTTTGGCACTTGAGTCATGGAAAAATGTGGTGTGGTTTCATGGATTCTCATTTTCTTGTGTTTGAGGTTGGGGCTCTCTAGCAATGTGCTTGTAGAAGCTACTAGAGAAGCGAGGTTTCTGAGTGAAGTAGAGTTTGGAAGGCAAACTAGCCTCGCTGAAGAGTCTAGTCACAGAGACCGCCTTACGGCTGGTGGTTACGGAGGCTATGGTTCTGGTGGTGGTAGCGGTACTGGTGGTGGTAATGGATTTGGGCCAGGTTACGGTGGTAGTCCTGGTTTTGGTAGTGGTGGGGGCTCTGGTTCTGGAAGCGGCATTGGACAAGGTGGCGGTTTTGGTTCAGGAGGAGGTTTTGGCTCTGGCGGTGGTTTCGGTTCTGGTGGTGGAGGGGGAAGTGGCTTCGGCTCTGGGTCTGGTTGGGTTGGTCATGGTGGAGGAAATGGGTTTGGCTCTGGCTCTGGGTATGGTGGTGGTGGTGGTGGTGGTGGTGGCGGCGGTGGAGGCGGCAATGGTTCTGGCTCTGCATAAGGATCTGAGGAGGATCATGGTCGTGTTGCACCAAACAGAATCAGTTATGAAAATACTGTCGTTCAAAGGGGATAATAATGATCATATTTTCCTCTAACCATGTAATTTGTAATTTAGACCGTTTTCTTCTAAACAAAGTCATAGACTCTAGCTAAAGAAAGGGTAATAAATATCACTAATTGTTCATTGACTACCTCCCCCTTCTTTTTTGATTAAGATAATAAAATTAGAAAATACGATACTGTATAATGACAATGGCAATAACGACCAATAGTCTTACTTCTTAAGTTTTTCTCTTCTTTGACAATATTTTGATTCCAGAAGGCTTCTAGTTCTAGGATTGTTTCAAGCACAAGATATCTTACTTATAACTTGCCCTTTTGGCAGCCTTGGCAGGCTGGCTGCAGTTATGTTTTCTATTGAAAATTTTCAAGGTGATTTCCTCTATCAGGAAGCCACGAGTTTTAATTTAATGACAAACTGAAAAGCACCTGAATGATCATCCAGGACGATATCTACTGTTTTATTTGTCCAAAATGCTAATGAAAGGCAAAGGAACTTTAAAGAAGTAGTTCCAGCTTTTAACAATTGTAATTCAAAAGTGAGGGGCGCTTGCATGTTTCGATTGCATTACAATTTTTCACTTCCAGAAATTTTGACCAACATCACCTGGATACACGTAGCTAATGTGTTTACACATTCCTTCACGTAACTCCAACCTATCCCTTGATTCCTTCACGGAATTCCGTCAAAGATTCACAAAGTTGAAAAGCAGCCATTGGGGTTAAATGGGCAAACAGATCAGGGAATCATATCAACCGGCAAATTTGTTTCGTAAAAAAAACATTAATGTCATGCTTCAACAGTCTAAAACCACCAGGTAATAAATTATTGGAAACACAGATAGTTTTATATAAATAGATATATATATACACAAATGCATTTATGCACAACATCAATAGTTTTTCTTAACCATACAGCATCAGTAGAGTGCTGGAGCAGATAAATGATAAACAGCACAC
>JAXCLQ010034259.1:6241-24585 GCA_035584115.1 Cedrela odorata | reverse complement strand
TTTTGCTCCCTTTCTTTGTCTCAATTTTGCTAAATAATGGTAGAAACATCTAGATAAATGGAAAGTAAAACATAAAAAAATGGACTTAGGTTTTGTTTTTAATTTTATAATTTTTGGGCTTAACATTTCTATAAAGTGGACTTGGTTTACTTAATTACATTGGACTTCATTTAGCAAATATTAGGCTTAGCTTAGTAACACACCTCATTGGGGCACAATATTATTATATTAATAATGGCCCCACACTTTCCCTATTTGCACCTTTTCTCTTAATTTTTGGTGATTTTGCACTTTAACCCCTTGAGTTTTAAAATCCTTTGAATCTAGTCATTCCATTGTTTATAATTATCTTGAAAATAAAAGAAAAATAAATCATGTACTTAGTTCTATATATGTATCTATGACGTTTTATTACTTAAGTTTTGATTTAACTATACGTGCATAACTTAGACAGATTCCTTCAAACTTAAAACTTCATAAATTTATAATTAATACTGGAATGAAATAAAATTTAATTATTTCAAATTTTGCAGGTTCTACATTTGCTACCAAAGGCTATAGGCAAGTCGGAATAAGAGAGCACTCATCTTAGGGTAGACTTATTACTTATATGCTTTTAGTAGTTATTCGCTCCACACTTGGCTACCCAACTTTTATCATGGGCACCGTAACTGGTACACCAGAGGTGCTTCATTCTCGGTCCTCTTGCACTAGGGAAAGGTTTTCTGAATGCTTTAATGTCTATACTAGATATGGGTTAAATTGTCTCACGATGTTCTAAACCTAACTCACGTACTACTTTATTAGGGGATATAATTGTATTTTGATTGAGTTATTAATATGTTATTAATATAAGATAAAAATGAAGAAAAGAAAGTAAGGTAAACAAAAAAAGAAAAAAAAACTTCTCTGAGCTATTAGTGAATATATTGTGAATATCTTTGAATAATTTGAGTTTATTTCTTTCTCTTATTTTAGACAAATGGAAAATATTGTATTCTCTTTTTCTTTATAGGGAAAGGAGTTGGGAAGTAGTTGTTAATAATAGATTACTGAGAGAAATAGGTAAGAGAAATTTCTAGCTAGGTAAATTCTATGTTGTTATAATAAGAATGAGTAAGAATAAATAAGTTTTAGCTAATGTAATAAAGATACCAATTGTCATTCCAAAGATTCAATCGGCTTTATTTATTTCAAATAGCTCAGGAACAAATATATATATGGAATGGAAAGATTCCAACCACTCAAGTAAAAAATTATTATAAATAATGAGAAAACTAATAGACCCCACTGTACATTTAGAAAGGTACAGAGAAATAATGCTAGTACATGAACTAATCGAGGATGAGATATGTAGGTCATTCTCCTTAACTCTAGAAGGAAAGGTTCGAGTTTGGTACAAAAGGGTTGGACTCTAGATCCATAAAATCTTTCTCCCAACTATGTAGAGAGTTCGTGCAACAGTTTAAAAAAGCTGCATGCCAACAAAAAGAGTGGTAAATCGACAAATTTTGTGGACACTTAGGGAAAAGAACATTCCAAATTATGAGGAGGCCTATAAATAAGCTCAATTGTATATGAAGGCCAAGAAAAAAGAAGATAATAAGAGGTAAAGAAGTATGGCAAGAAACATATAATGAGAGGTAAAGAAGTATGGCAAGAAACATAGGAAGATAAAGAGTTGAATGAAGAGGAGACAACGAAGAGAGACATAATATGAGAGAATATAAAGTAAATGAAAATCAAACATTACAAATACCTTCCTGATGATAAAGGTTTAACAAACGACCTCAATTGGACAGAAGAACACCTCTAAAATAAAGGTTACTCTCTCATCCTTTTCTACCCCTTAGAGAAAGCAAGGAACTTAAAGTGTCTCAAATCGCAAACGAAAGGATGTTTACTCCTCTAAACATCTCCCTATCTTAGATTTGGACAATAAAAGGAGCGAAACATATTAATTAAGTCGATGCTGTTATGCGTACCAGCATAAAAAAGAGATAAAAGCAAGATTTGTGCCCTTCATTAGGATCATAGGCACATTACAGATGAATGCTGGGCCTTTTAAGAATAAGTGAAAACGCTAATCATAATCAATTATATTTTAGAATATATGGCTTAGGCCAAAAAAAAAAAACCATGGGGATATAACTAAGCCCGATGATGAAGAAAGAAGAAATCACAACCAAAATACGATGATCATCGTTGAAGGAAAATAGCAGCAGGAGATTTAAATCGAGCTTGCAAAAATTACTCATAGTATTCATTAGAACTCTATACTGGAGAAAATAATGTTTTTAGCTCAAAGGCGAGCAAAATATCGATAACATTCACTAAAAAAAATTTACTCATACCTTAGTGGTCACAATGAATGTAATAGAGATGGAACTGAACTGAATATTTATCGACCCTTCAAGCTTTGTATATATATTATTTAAGGAAATTCTAGATGAGTTAATGATAGAAGATCTGAGGTTAAAAAGAGTGTAAACCACTTTAAATGGTTCCGTAGATGGCTACGTGATGCCCCTCGGATCTATTTAGCTTTTTGTCACCTTTGGATAAAAATCTCATGTAAAGACAATGATAGTCGATTTCCTAGTCGTAGATTATCCAATGTTCTACAAGATATTGGTAAGAAGACCCTTTAAGAGACATGTAAAGGTTGTAATTTTTATTCATTATTTAAACTAAAGTTTATGTAAGGAGATGAGGTTAGAGTAATTGTGGGCTATTAAAGGGAAGTAATGAGTTGTTGTGTAACCACAACCAAGACAAAATTCTGTATATCGGTGACAAATCCCTATCTTATTGATGATCAAAGGACGAGCAATGAGTTAAAAATGGTAGAACCTATAGAAGAGTTAGAAGAAAAATAACTAAACGTTAGAGAGCCAATCAAAACAATTAAAATAAAAACCCAACTAGCTGAGGAGGAAAAATGGAGAATAAGCAAGTTCTTAAAGTAATACTTGAATATATTTGCTTTATTTCATGAGGATATGCTCTGAATAAACTTAAGGATAATATCTTATTGTTTGGTTGTTAATTCAAAATTCAAACTAATGGAATAAAAAAGAAGAACATTTAATAAAGAAAGGTATGACATCATTCATGCTGAGGTGGATAAACTTCTTAAGGCAGAATTTATCTGAGAAGCGCACTATCTCGAATGGATTGCCAACGTGGTATTAGTAAAGAAGGCTAATGACAATTGAAGGATATGTGTCAAATTTACTGATATGAATAAAGCTTGTCCCAAGGATAATTTTTCTCCACTATAGATATATCAGCTCGTTGACTCAACAGTTTGTCATGGGCTTCTCAATTTTATGGACACGTTCTCAAGGTACAACTATATTAAAATGTTTGAACACGAGCAGTAGAGGAATATTTTCATTACCAATCAAGGGTTACACTATTACAAAGTAATACCCTTATGTTTAAAGAATGTCGAGGCGACATACCCAAGACTGGTAAATAGAATCTTCAATACCCTCATCGAAAAAACTATGGAAGTCTATATAGATGACATAATTACAAAGTTAGTAAAAGAAGAGGATTATGTTTACAACTTGAAGGAAATATTCAACCTGTTCAGAAAATATAAAATGAAGCTAAATATTGAAAAATGCAATTGCAGTGTCAACTCAATTAAATTCATAGGATTTATGGTCATCAAGCTAGGGATAAAGGCAAATTCACAAAACGTAAAGGTGATTACTAACATGAAATCCCTAAAGACCCTTATGGATGTCTAGGGTCTAGTAAGAAATGTGGTAGGACTGAGCTAGTTCGTCTCAAAATCTACTGATCGTTGTTTCAAATTCTTTCAGGTCATGAAAAAAAGAAAAAAGATGAAGTAAACCAAGGAGTGCGAGGAAACTTTTAAGGAATTAAAGGTATACTTGACAAGCAAGTCATTAATGGTTAAACCAAAGATAGGTGATGAATTGTAACCTTATTTGGCCATATTTTAAAAATATTGTTAGCTCAGTCTTAGTAAAGGAAGATGAAAATATTTAAAGGCTAGTCTACTATACCAGTAAGGCTTTGGTAAATACCAATATAAGGTACACTCCACTTAAAAATTGTCTTTAGCACTGTTGGTGGTAGCGAGGAAGTTAAGACATTACTTTCAAGCTCACCTCGTCATCGTCTTCACTATCTAACCATTACAAAGTATTCTACATTGATCTGACCTTTTGGAATGATTAGTAAAGTGGTTTATAGAGCTTAGCTAGTTCGATATCCATTATCAACTGAGTCAATAACCGAGGACTTAGTTTTAAAAATCCTAAGTGTTTTTGCCATAAATTTTGAATTTTAGGAATGTAAGCTTTGGGTTAGATAAATAAAGTGGACACAAAGACATGAATGAGAGTAAGAGAAAAGTAACTTGTTGAGCCAAACTGGGTCGACTATTACATTATGTTGATGCAACAAAAATCTTTTAGGGACTTTGTGTACCAGTGTTGATCTTTTTTATTTACCTAGATGTTGCTTTATTTGAAACCATAACGAAATCTAAGGGGGGCAAAAACCAGTGGTTCAGCGAAAACGCTTCGATGCTTAAGTCAGGGTTTTGCTTTTTAGTGTTTGAGAGAAAAAAAGTAGGACAAAGACAATATTCTTTTAAAAAAAAATAGGTTATTATGTCTAGTCTAAAGTTTGATTATGCATACCTAGTTGTCTTTGGCTCTTTTTTTATATGTCGCTTCAAGTCAAGTCTCTCAAATTTAGTAGAATTCTAGAGAATCTGAAAATAATAATTCCATTAATATTTAAATTTTGGGAATCACGAAAATTTAACTTTATAAGCATCGGTTTTTTAAAATTTGTGGGATTTTGAGCCCTTCTTGCAGAATACATCTACTATGCCATGGATCCTTATTATGGAATGATCTAAAAAGAAATTGAAAAGAAAATGAATTTTTCGTTAATACGTAATTATTGACAGGTCTCAAATTTAAGACCTTTATATTTTGCTTGAGATGGCCTTAGACTGGTTTGCGTGTCGAGACCTTTATCATGTTATATTTAAGACAGACAAAGCTAAAGGAGACTTTAAAATTAATACCCAGGCTCGAGAATTTTTATTTGAATTGAGAAGGTCTCGGCCTCTACTATACCCAAGGTCTTTGTCATTCTATAGTCAAGACCTTTTGGGTTCAATTTAATTGAGGTTTCTTTCGTTTCTCACGGGACCTTAACTTGGGTTATGCATCACCCATTCAGGGGCCCAGGGCATATTAGGCTTTACTTATACCCTTAATCGTTTTCCAAACACATTCTTTTTTTTTATTTGCTAACCGTGGCCTCATGACCTGCTGAAAAAAAATTATTGTTGTTTCTAATTCTTGCTAGAAGAAGGCAGGTCATGGACAAGTTTCTTCTTCTTTGGCTAGGCAGTAAAGTAATAGAAACTCAAATTCTTTTTTAGGTTTAGCCTTAAGTGGTATAAAGATTGTATCTCTTATAGGGTTGGCTCACTTGGTCGACCTACTTTTAAATGACAAATATCCCTGATATCGTTCTCCAAGCAATGACATTTAGCTGATAGGGAGGGATCCTTAGAACTTCAAAGAACTACACAAAGTATGGCTGGAGTGAGAGGCAAATGCCTAACCTAAAAAGTTTTCTCATGGAAGGTAACCCACCCCTCCAGTGAATTACTTGGAAACTTTTCTTCCCTAGGCAATCTTAAAAAGATGTCATTGAGAATCGTATACATCCTCCTAAGACACTTTAGGTCATCCTTAATAAGAGAGGACTGATACTAATCCATCTCATAAAGACTATTATTCTTCTAAAATTAAGTAGAGGAGTGCAAAAACCATTTCTTTTCAAGTGCACTAGTGAATGCTTCACCTATGAACCTTCTACTATCCTCGGGTCTATCACCTTCAGACTCTACCAACACTCTCAACGTGTTTATTGATGTCATCGTAGTCACCAAGATTGACGTATTCAATGGTTTTGAGTGGAGGGATTATCAAGTTAGGGATTGCTAAATTCTTAATAACTAAGGCAATTTTAATTAATGTTTTAACCCTTTGTTCCCTTTCCTTATAGGGTACCAGATTGCAGCCACCATACAAGTAGAGATGGAGGAAGTGATGTTCTGGTCAGACGTTTGAGGTTCAGATTTTTGGCTAGATATACTTTGAAAATTAGAACCTTGACTTGATATTTAAGGAAGATATAGTGACCAACAGAGCCGAAACAACACAAAAGTTTATATTTCCTAAGAAAGCAAGTAAATCTCAAAAAAGTCTTAGATGATTTGAGCACAAACAAAGTGACCAACAAGAGACAAAATGCATTCTCAAATATTGTAAATATGCAAATTAACATAAGGCAAATTAAGAAAACCTAAAAACGCATACAAAGAAAGAAATAAAGTGCAAAATATCACAATAAAAACTAGAAACATACGTAAACAAAACCTAAAAAAACATAAGAAACAAGAACAGTGAAGAAAAGCCAAGAAGAAAAGAAGTACCAACTTGTACAGTGAAGAAACAATAGAATATGTGAGAAAACAATAAGTGATCGGTCAGCGTTGTTGGAATCTCGATGAAAATAGATAAAAATCAATGATTTTAAAGATTTCTCTCACTAGAAACAATAATTTTCTCTTTCTGGAAATATGGCAGAATGTAGAAAGTGAAAAGGGGAGAGATAATTTGATTTTTATATCTGGCTGAGAAAAGCAGATCTGAGCCGTCCATGAAACAATGACTGAGATGATACTACGTGGCCTACATTCAATGGCCGTCAAAATGTCACATCTACATTTAATGAGTCATGATTTCATAGACTTGAAGAATAAAACGGTAGGGTAGTAAATGTCACCACTGTTTTATATGCCTTTTCAAAATTTTGAAAAGTGATTTGAAGAGACAACTTTACAACTACTGTTGACAAAGGAGCCAAGGACATACGTTGAGGACAGGACAGATGATATGAATTTAACACATTAGGTTAGGACCAATAAAAATGAGGACATACACTGAGGACCTAACTTTAACTATGCAATAAAATAAATGAGATAACATCTGAGGATACGTAAAGGAAGATAAATTTTAGTTTCCT
This sequence comes from Cedrela odorata, assembly GCA_035584115.1. Taxonomy (NCBI): domain Eukaryota; kingdom Viridiplantae; phylum Streptophyta; class Magnoliopsida; order Sapindales; family Meliaceae; genus Cedrela; species Cedrela odorata. The sequence goes on along the minus strand of JAXCLQ010034259.1, from coordinate 17,487 downwards.
ACACTAGACTTGGAACTTACTAGCACTAAAAATTAAGGGACTTCTATTAGGTCATAATATTTCCCATTAGCCAAGTAATTTTTAAGTCTATAGGAATGGTCTATATCAATATGTAATACTCTTCAGTAGTCATTAGAAGTCGTCATCGGCAGTCAACAGAGGTTACCCTATGAGGTCGTCTCTTGTCAAATTGTTATCTTTAAAAGAGACAATATTTTTAGGTTATCCTTGTATTACACTTTCAAGGATGGCATCTCTTTATTAAAATACCCAAAAATCGAGGACAAAACAAATTTTCCTCAAATCACACAACAATCATCCTCTAAAAAAATGAAGGTAAAACAGGTTATCTTCTGATCATATTAAAAAAAGTCCTAGTTCATTAAAGTTTCCTTAAGTAAATTACAATTTTAATAAGGCTCTTTATTAATCATATTCTTAACCTTATTTAAAAACATATTTGGAATCTGGATACAAACCTACTAAGAGTTCTTTTCCTATTACAATAAGGAGAAGTAAAAAGCCTATAAATAAAGGGCAAGGTAGAAGGGAAGAAATCCAAAAAATATTAACCCTAAGTTCTATATACAGAAGTTGAATAACAAATTATGTTTTCCTTAGGTAAGTGAAGAAGAAGGTGCAAGTTTCAAGAATGAACATTAATAATTGTGAATTATTTGTAAACTTTTTGGGTTTGACTATAATATATTGGATATAAGATACATCTAATTTTTCAACTTTTATATTAATCATTTTAAGTTTTATGTTTCTATTTGAAGTTTTTTTTTGTAATGTGTTTCAAGTTTGACGTTAATCGTGTTAACTTTTACGTTTTCTATTTCAATTTATTTATGTTGTCTGTTTCAAAATTTACATTAATCATTTCAAGTTTTCCATTTCATATTTCAATTTTTACGATAAAGGGTGAAAGATACGTGATATGTATCTTAGTTAAGTCCTAAACTTCATATGATAATTAACAACAAAAGATGGCACAATCAACTGATATTAATCTAAGATTTTTGTGCACACCGGTTGGAGTTTTAGCTTTCAACTTTCTACTAGGAATGATATTCACACACAACCACAAACCCTTTTTTGTTGAATGAAAAACAATTTCAAAAAAAAAGAAGAAGAAGAAGAAGTAATATGTATAAGTAATTATGAATAATATTAGTTTTATCTTAACTTTTTGGGAAATTTTAAAAAATAGTTAGTGTTATTAATTCATTTACCAAATTAGTCATGTCATTTAGTTTACCAAAGAAGCCAAATAACTAAAACAAAAAACAAGTTTTCTTCTCTCCCACAGTAGTGCGTGTACAAAATTGTTGTACTTGGAACTAAGTTCTCTCACACTGTGGGATTCTCTACTTTTTAAAATTTTCAATTAGATATAATTTTTAAAATTTTGAATGGATCCCTATGTTAGTGTTGTATATCCTAAAACAATTCGTGTTGTTGGTTTTGGGCATATTGTATTGAATTACGGTTGTAATATGTATAGTATATATTTATTAATAAAAGAAATTATTTCAATTCATATGTGTATACTGCTTCTTCTATCTATACATGCTAATGATAGAATATGCATTTGAATTGCTCAAGATAATTAGATTAGTTAAATAGTTCCCTACATATGCAATATCGAATGGGCATCGATGTCGCACAGTAAACACCCTAAATGTCTCTGATGAATATCATGAGATGATATTAGTGCGGGTGACATGATAGTTATGTCATTAGAATATTAGTGTGGATTAATAGTTAGAGAACTGTTTTTTGAACGTGACCAAAATTATGATGAATCACACGGAAGTATGTTGTTAATAATTCATTATATAATTATACTAGTATATTAACTACTCTTTAGACCTAAGACATCATAATTGTTGATCGATATAGATACACATGATTCATATGGCATATAAATGCGAGATTAGTCATGTCTTATACACACAAGCCGATTTGGTCATGTGTTGTTTATATTGAGATACAAATAATTGTCAAAAGGAATCTATTAACTCGATACAAAAGATTTTGAGGTTCTGTTGACTCAGTCAAAATTTGAGTTCCCAGACGGATATTAGTAAATGGTTGAAAACAAAGTCTTTAGCCAAAGCATAATTGTCATACGAAGAGTTCGTAGTGACAAGTTCAGCATGTATTGACTAATTTTTTGTATATGACTAAATTTAGGGTTTTGACATCTGTGAGCCCTAATTTAGTTGGGATTAAACGAACGAAATGAGATTATCCATATAGAATATATAATTAATCATAAAAGGTTCGATGAAGAGTTTTTTCATTATAGTTTAGGGACTATGGCATGTTGGTAGACGTTAGCCATAGTCGTTGAGTATCCGAATTGTTTGAAACGAACTCGATAAGATCGATTTCGACTCACAGCTAACTCCACAGTGAACGCAAGATGTCATAACCAATAACTTATGTTATTTCTTATTATGAGAGAGATTAAATATTATCTGCAAGTAAGCTAGCACTCTCGGAGATAATATTAGATCGAAAACTGTAAATAATTTACGCGTTAAATAGTTTAACAATTTGAGAGCTTTGTGTAATTACCCGAATATGACTTAAGTTACAATATTCCATCAATATTTAGATTATAAATGGAATTAAAATAAATTTGGTCAAAACAAGTTTGATCGAATTTGGGCTCAATTTATAATTTTTTCTCAAAATATGGAGGCCTAAGTGATATTTTACATTTACTATTGAAAAACTTGTTCGACGAGCTTTGGGACTTATTTGTTTTTGAGTACAAGACTAATGGCATTTTAGTAAATGAGAAAAATATATTTATGTATGGCCATTTTTAATTTTGATAAATATAGAAGAATTATAAAAAATTAAGAAAAAAGCTCTCATTTCTCTCTCTCACAAAATTCGATCAAGGCAAGGAATGGCATGAGGAGTTTAATTTCTTAGATCTTGTAATTTCAAGGTTTTCTCTCTTCATCCCTAGACTAATTGTTAGCTTAATTTCATGTATTACTAATTAATTTTGTGAAAATTGATTAAATTTATGATTTAATGCTATAAATCTTAAAATATTTAATTTCACCTCATTACATCTTACACCCCATACTTACGAAATTAATGAATAATAAAAAAATTATTTTAAAGTCTTTTAAATTGTAAATTTATGAATAATAATTAAATTAATGAACCAATATCCATGTTTTTAAAATTTTAGCTATTATTCATTAATTGTAAAAATGTGAAGGTCCATTAGATATTTTCAAATCTAGGGCCATATGAAATTTTCTAATCACACTTCCAATCACAAATTCAAATTGTGCTCGGAAGTAAGGTAGAAACTCAATATATAAAATTTCAAGTAGTCCCCTTAAGTTTTGTAATTAATAAATAATTAAAAAATAATTTAATTTTTTACATATTGATACCCAAACAAACCAAACCTACAAGTATGAATATGGAAAATTTTAAAATATTTTATTATTATTTGTTAATTTTAAACGTTTAGGATCCATTCAAAATATAAAAAACAAAATTTATTTATTTTTTTGGAATGAATGGCATTTTCATCTAAATTCCTTTTTTTTTTTTGGGTTTAGTAAACAAGTTATGAAAGTAATTATTTTAGTAAATTAATTTATAAATGTGGTAGTTTGGAAAATTTCCTTAACTTTTTTTTTAATCTTTTCGAATAAGAATCTTATTCTTGTCCCAGCACTTGCTATTTTAATTTTAAGAAAATGTATGAGACTAAGTTACATAATTTTAAGCTATTTAACTATTGTACAAATCACTATTAGTGATTAAGTATGCAAGTTATTTGAGAGTTTAAGTCAAATTATAACAAGATGGATATGTTTGTTTTGGTCCTAAAAATTTATAGGTTTTAGAAACATTTACCAAACTTATAACACTTTATGTCATTATTGATTCCTAGACTACAATGGATCAATGATGCAAAATTTGTGTAATCATCTCTACAAGAATAAAGGGCCTTGTTTATCCGAGGTAAAGTTATAATAGTACTTTAAGCTCTCGAGCCACACAATTTTTTTTTAGATTTATATATATAATATTTATATTGTTAACTTTGACGTCCTTCAACTTTAAAAAGTGACTATTTGGATGCAATATTCATGTGATTTTCTTTAAGAATCAAAGGGCATCAATTATCTGAGGCGATGTAATAAGAGTACTTGAAAGCGTCCTAACCTCGCAAGCCACACAAAAGTTTTTTGGATTTATATTATATAATATCTATATTGTTATATTTTGACCTCCTTCAACTTTAAAAAGTGACTATTTGGATGCAATATTCATGTGATTTTCCTTAAGAATCAAAAGGCATCAATTATCCGAGGCGAAGTAATAAGAGTACTTGAAAGCGTCTTAACCTCGCAAGCCACACAAAAGTTTTTTGGATTTATATTATATAATATCTATATTGTTATATTTTGACCTTCTTCAAGTTTAAAAAGTGACTATTTTAATCTTTAACTTATAAAAATTGTTGAGTATAGTTCAATATGTATAAGGCCCAGAAGAATAAAAACCTCAAATAGCCTTACAGAAAGAGATGGATGGTGTTCCAAGACCAACTACTACTCAAGGAGAACTATTTCAAATGATAGGGATCTTAGGTCTTGTTTGGAAAAAGAAGAAAGAGATTTCGGGTCGAAAATAATAATAAAGGGTATGGTGAGGACTTTAGGAGAGATAGGAGCCAAGATCTTTCAGAATCATTAGGAAGCTCAAATCAAGTCTTAACCCAAGGACGCACGATAAAGGTCTCGGCTACATCTCATTAAGGTCTCGACCACATCTCGTTAAGGTCTCAGTCACAGTTTACAAGAGTTTTGACCACAACTTATATAGGTCTCGACCACAGCTTATAAAGGTCTCGGCCACATTTTATAAAAGTCTCAGCCATAGCTTATAAAGACATGCAACACCTCAGCTCATCTTAGATGGATAAAGAGGTCTCAAGTAAGGACTCCCAATACCTTACTACAGTTACACATCTGTGAAGGATTCGTCTCCTTTCTAAATTCTCTTAAATTATTCTGTAATAAGGATTCTTACCAAATTAAGCTTCTTACATAATAAGAATCCTAAGGATACGATGCCACCAAATTTGGAAGCCGATGCTTAATTTATGGAATCTTTGTGATTCTCGCACAATGGGATTCTGATTACTAGATTTCATAGTATCCTGCCATATTAAGAAGATAATAACATCTATAAAAAAAGATCAGCTATAACCAGGTACGACTATTGAAACTTTGACAAAAAAAAAAAAAAACTATAATTCTCCTTTAGCTTTCTCTCTTTAATAACTACAAGTAAAACTCTAACTTATGTATCGGAGGGTTTTCACACGACAACTGGCTTTTCACCTCTATAGCTCTCAATTGTAGTCGCAAGTATTACGAGTTTGTATTAGAAGAAGAGAAAGATCGTTGCTGGTGCACAGGATTCACAAAAAGAATTTTTGTTGCATCAACTTCTGGCGCTGTCTATGGGAATATGAACAAAAAGTTAGAAACAACCACAAGAAGGAAAACAAGGTAACTTTGCGTATGTATGTGACAAGGAACAGAGCAACGGTGAAGGGGAATCCTCATGACAACATTGTGAATGGCTATACGGCTGTTAATTAAAATATTGGTGATCAACTGCCACCATTAGAGAATGTGAACTACAATTCAGAAGCTTCATCGTCGCACCAATTTTTTCACCTTTCAGAAACGGCAGAACAGCTTGGTTGACCAAAAGATTGGCAGAGAATGAAAAGCAACACGCAAAAAAGGATAGGCAAATTCAAGCCTTGGCCGAGGAAGTAGCACGAATAAGAAAGATGTTTTAAGCTGGGTCCTTGGCGTTAAAGACGCTCAAACCAGTCGAAGTTATTGAGAGCAGTGTGCCGGATGTAATACGTACAAATTGTCTGACAATGTATCGCCAAAACACTACCATGAGAAAATACACTGCCACAGATAAGGAAAAAGGGAAGATTTCTAGATATCCCTTTAAAGAACCTCAAGGCGATGATGATGCCGATAGGCTCCATGATGAGTAGTCGTAGATGTTTGAATATCTGCCTAATGATTTGATGATAGTTCGTAAAAGGGGATCGGGTCATGGTCCTTGCCAAGAGGACATGAGAGTATTTCTAGATCAAAAATGGTAAAGGGAAAGCTCTGTACAGAGCCCGTCCTGAAGGAGGAGATCTATAGAAGACAGTGATCAAGTTGAGAACTTAGAGGTCCGTGTGCAAAAATTAGTTGAGGAGTTAGAAGACCAGAAGAAGAGGAAGAGGCAAAGTGGGGGCAAAGATGGGTTTTTACTCAAAATCTTCTTTTTCCCAAAAAATACTGAATCTCGTTCTTTTTTGAAAATTTAAGATGCCCCAAATCAACCCTTTCATGGCAAAATCGACACATTGCTGCACATGAATCTATTTAGAAAAATGATGCTAATCTAGGGGTTGGATGAATCCCAAATATGCCGCTTGTTTCCACTGACTTTGGAGGGATAAACGAGAAAATATTTCACCAGTTTGACACTCGGTAGTGTTAGCAGCTTTGAATAGTTGTACGGAGTCTTTGTTGATGAGTTCAGAGGCATTACCATCAACTTTAAAACTCCGAGTTCATTACTATTTATGAAGTAAGGAAAGAGTGAAAGCCTCGGGAGCTTTGTTAAAAGATATCATAATAAAGGAATGGAATTGGGGGTTTATCATCACTCCTTAGCTTTGGAAGGTCTAAGGAAAGATCTACGAGTAGGCTAAGGATGGTACATTGTGAGGAAGCCCTCTGTTACCACTTATGAAACAATTAGAAAAAATTATTGAATGAGATCAAGAATAAAGATCAAATCGCTCTCAAGATGAGGGAAGAAAAATTTTTCAAACCACGATCTCTCGAAGGGGCTAGAAAACATAGGATTGACCCGATAAGAAAACGCGACGACAAAATAAGCTTCCGTGATCTTAACAGAAAAAGTAGAAGAAGTCAAGGTTGGAACGAGACAACTAGAAGAAGAGAGAATTTTCATCGAAAAGATACCATTCACCTGCAAGAGATAACATAAGGGGGAGTAGCTCATATTTAAGGAGATCAAGCTTTCACTCTTTTAAAAGCCTCACTCTTATAAGTTTGGAAAGAGATCACAAGACGAGGAACTATACTAGTGGAACCCTGCTCATTCAAGGCTAAACCAGTGGGAGAGGCCAAGAATAAATTTTGCGAGTTCCATAAGAGCGCTGGACATCTGATGGATAAATGTTTTGACCTCAGAAGTTAGGTGAAAATATTAATTTGGAACAATTATTGCAAGACTTAATAGTTAGAGAAGGGGATGGAGCTAAATTCTCGAATCATGAATCGAGCGTGGATCAAGGTGAGAAGAAAGGACTATGGTAATCTCAGGCAGACCAACATTGGCTAGGAATTCAAACAGATCTAGAAAAGTTATTCCAGATACTCTCTACCCAATACCTCGTCGAATATTCATATCATGAATGTTCGAGCCTAGAAGAAATAAAAACTCATCTTAGTACCTATTATATTCACGGATGAAGATAAAGTAGGAGTATATTACCCATATGACAATGCTTTGGTAGTAACCTTGACGGTGAGAACATCTCAGGTTAGTCGAATCTTGGTAGACATAAGAAGTTTAGCTTATATTATCTTCAAGAAAATTTTAGATTCTTTAAGAATAGATGATCTGAGACTTCGACTTGCCGAGACCGCCCTTCATGGATTTGGGGAATCGTGCATTTACCCCTTGGGAATAGTGCAGCTACCTATTACCATAGGAGAACGACCTTATCAGAAGATTACAATAGTTGAGTTCTAAATGGTTGACATCAAAATACCCTACACCATGATTCTTAGAAGACCTTTTCTCATAATCACGAAATCAGTAGAGAGCATTCATTATCTGAAGTTAAAATTCTGGGCAGGAGAAGGGATTGGAATTATTAAGGGAAACCAAAAAGAAGCTTGGTCGTGTTTTGTAGTGTCTTCCAAAGGCTCATACTGCCTATCGAAGCACCCGTGGAGAGAAATCCTGAAAGCCAATGAAGATAATTCATGAGATAAGCTGATTGTGAAGAAGATGGAGTAGGATGACAAATTGTCAGCCCTAGAGCCAACGGGAGAACTCAAATATATCATTTTGGATCAAGAGTTACCTTAGAGAAAGGTTAAAATTGATGCCCAACTCCTAGAAGAACTGAAGTCCGAACTCAAGGGTATTATGAAGAAACACATCGACGTGTTCGTATGGTCTCATGAAGACATGCCGGGTATTGACTCGAGTAATCTCTCACCAACTCTCTATCAATCCTCAACATAAACTAGTAAAGCAGAAAATGAGACCATTCAATGAAGAAAGGAGAGAAGCAGTACATGCCGAATTCGACAAGCTGATGAAAGCAAAATTATCAGGGAAGTGCATTACCCAGAATGGGTATCAAATGTGGTAATAGTTAAAAAGGCTAACGGTAAATGGAGAATGTGTATAGACTTTATGGACCTAAATAAAGCCTGTCCCAATGACAGTTTCTCATTCCCTCAAATTGATTAGTTGGTGGACTCGACAACTGTTCATGAATTATTAAGCTTTATAGATGCGTTCTTAGGATACAATCAGATCAAGATGTGCGAATCCGACTAGGAGAAAATGACATTTATTACTGATCAGGGATTTTACTGCTATATAGTATGCCCTTCGAATTGAAAAATACTGGGGCTACCTTTCAAAGATTAGTCAATTGGGTTTTCAAACCACTAATAGGCGAAACTATGGAGGTCTATATGGATAACATAATTACTAAATCACAAAAGGCCTGAGACCACCCTAAGTATTTGGAAGAGACATTCTCCTACTTATGCAAGTACAAAATGAATTTGAATATTGAGAAATGTGCATTTGGAGTTCAAGCTGGGAAGTTCCTTAGATATGTGGTTAGTGAATGTGGTATAGAAGCTAATCCACAGAAGATCAAGGCTATATCGAATTTGAAGTCCACGTCCAACCTGAAAGAGCTTCAAAGTTTGACGAGGCGACTAGCAGCGCTTAGCAGGTTCTTATCCAAAGCAACCAATAGATGCTTCCTTTTCTTTCAGATCATGAAAAAGGGGAAGAAGATTGAATGGATAGAGGAATGCAAGCACAGCTTTTAGGAGCTGAGCAGTATCTTGCATCTCTACCTTAATTGACGAGACTTGAGATTGGAGAAATGCTTTATTTGTACCTCGTGGTAAGTGACCATTTGGTAAGCTCAGTCTTAGTGAAGGAAGATTCTAAGAAAGTTCACCATCCCATCTATTACACTAGCAAGGCGCTACTAGACATTGAGACAAGATACTTGCCGCCAAAGAAGCTAGCACTAGCATTGTTGATGGTAGCAAGAAAGTTTAAACCCTACTTCCAAGCACATCAGGTCGTGGTATTAATGAACCAACAGCTAAGAAAAATCTGGCATCAACCAGAACTCTCAGGAAGATTGAACAAGTGGTCTGTTGAACTTAGTGAGTATGATATCATCTACAAGCCCAGGAAAGCGATCAAGGGTCGTAGCAGATTTCGTTGCCAAAAGATCGGTGTCAAAACACCTCTTTATCTACTAGATAGCAGAATAACCTTCTGACCGAGGAGATCCAACCAACCCAAACAAAGAAGCGACGATTTAAAACCTATTCATCAATGGAGCTTCAAACGCTCAAGAAGGAGGAAGAGCTGGTGTGATCCTCGTAAGTCCGGAAGGGATTGAGGTAATGTATTCCTTAAAGTTTGATTTTAAGGTTACCAATAACAGTTGATTGTAGGGGTCAAGTTAGCTCTGGCTTTAAGAATCATAGGTCTCGACATCCACTGTGATTCCATATTAGTGGCCAGCCAACTGGATGGCCAGTTCCAAGCACGCAAAGGTAATATGTAGGTATATTTGGAAAAAGCCAAGTAAGTATTGAGCGAGTTAAAGGCTATCAAAATCAAACAGATTCTGAGAAACAAAAATTCAAAGGTAGACATGCTAGCAAAACTGGCCTCTACTTTTAAAGAAAGCATTCTTGCCTTGGTACCAATAGAAGTACTAGATCAGAAAAGCACAAAAGATGAAGACCGCATGCTTTATGTATCTCAATTAGATCTGCATCATTGTTGGGTTGAGATAAGGTCTTATATTCAAAACAGTAACCTTCCGGAGGATAAAGAGCAGGCGAGAAAGGTTAGAAATAGGTTGACAAGATATACCGTCATTGATGAAGAGTTATATAAGCGGGGATACAGTATTCCCTACCTAAAATGCTTGAAACTTGAGGAAGCTACTTGAACCCTAGATGAAATTCATCGAGGAATATGTGGCGAACATAGGGGAGCCCGAGTTATGACCCATAGAATATTGAGGAAAGGGTATTACTAGCCAACAATTTCTTGGGATGCAGCTCAGCAAGCTAAAATGTGTCATGAATGTCAGGTGCACGACTATATTCCTAGACAACCTCTAGAGAAGTTGACTTCCCTAGGGAGTCGTTGGCCATTTTTGTAGTGGAGACTCGATCTCATTGGACTTTTATCACAAGCATGTATAAACACTAAGTATGCTGTAGTGGTTATCGACTACTTCACAAAGTGGGTGAAAGCCAAACCCTTGACGGCTATTATAGAAAAAAAGGTCACGATGTTCGTCAAGCACAACATCATATACAGGTTTGGAATACCTCAAGTGCTAATCACGAATAATGGAAAGTAATTTGACAATGTAAACTTCAGGGAGTTTTGCTCAGATTTTGTGATTGACCTTAGATTCGCAACTTCAGCTCATTCTAAAGCCAATGGACAAGTGAAAGTAGCTAACAAGGTCATCAAAAAGGCCCTCAAAAAGAAGCTCAATAAGCACAAAAGTGCATGGATTGACAAACTTCCTAAGGTCCTTTGGAGGTATTGAGTAACACCCAAGGTTGCCATAAGAGAAACTCCTTATAGCTTGGTTTTCGGGTGTGCGGCAATGATTTTGATAGAAGTAAGCATACCAACTTTTCATGTTAACAATTATGACAAGAAGTCCAATGGCGAGGGCTTATATTTGAAATTAGATATGTTAGAAGAAAAGAGGGAAATGATCGTGATAAAGGTTGCAGCTTACCAACAAAGGGTAGCGAAATATTACAACTAGAAGGTTCGGCACCATTCCTTTCAGCTAGGAGATTGGGTCCTGAGACAAGCAA
>JAXCLQ010034248.1:0-15901 GCA_035584115.1 Cedrela odorata | reverse complement strand
CTGAAATAATTCATGGGGACATTAAAGTAAATGTTACATTAATATATAAAGAGGTCAATTTTTAAATGAAGAGTGAAATTTTCATTTTAAGGGTTAAAACTTAAAAAATTTAAGCTCTCTCTCTCTCTCTCTCTCTGTCTCTCTCTCTCTCTCTCTCTTGATACAAGACCAAACTTATCCAAGTTCAAGTGATGGATTTTTCTTGGAGACTTCAAATTTTTTAGGGTTAAATTGATCTTCATCAAGCTAAAGATTGGGACCTAACTTATTAATTTTAATTAACTTGTGTTAAAGGAACCTTAATTGTATAACTATTCACCCAAATAACCTTTCAAAATGGTATCGGAGCTTAAATGTAACGATTGAAATTTTACGTAATAGTTATAATAAAGTCTTGGTGATTGCAATAAAATTTTTTCAAATTTAAAATATCAATAATTTGAAAAATAAATTAATTGTAAATAGACCAAGGGATGTTGTATGAGTTTTGGCCTAATGGTCCGATAAGATTTACAAGAAAAATGAGCTAAATAATTTAACTTTTTAAATTAAATAAATTTATTATTATTATTATTATTTTATCAATTTAAATGGAAAATGGGCTAGAAAAATAAAATAAAAAATTAAGCCAAAATTGGATGAATAGTACCAGCCCATGTTTTGCATTTAAATGAGTCATTTTGCTTTATTTCTTTTATTCTTTCTTTTGAAAAATAAAAAGGGAAAATTCTAGCACATTCTAGAGAGCAATGGAGAAACAAAGAGCGAAAGGAAAAGAGGAGGAGCAAAGTGAAAAACGAGAGAGCAAAAGGGAGAAGAGAAAGGGAGGAAACTGAAGGGAAACAAGAGAAAATAGAAAATAGCTTTGGTTTTGGACGAGAATGAAGGGAAGAAGAAATGAAATGGGTTTGGCTAATCAAGAAGAAGGAAATGGGTGTTTGGCAGGATGAGAGGAAGAGAAAGAGAAAAGAGAAGAAAGAAAAGGTGAAGGAAAAGAAGAGAAGCAATGAGAGTTTGGCTGGGAGAAGCAAGAGTCGAGAGAGAGGAGAAAGCTTGGCTGGATGAGAGGAAGAAATTGGTGAAAGAGAGAACCCATGCATGGACAGCAAGAGGGAAGGAAAACCCGTGCAAAGGAGGAGGAAGCTTGTTTGGTCGATCAAGAGAAAGAGAAAGAGAAAGAGAAAGGAAGAGAAAGCTTAACTAAATCAAGGGAGATGGAAGAGAAGGAAACTAAAATCAGCCTTGGTTTTGGTTTTGGACCCGAAAATAAAAGAAGAAAGGAAGACCCATGCGTAAAGAATGAGGGAAGAGAAAGAAAACGACAAAAAGGGAGAAGAGAGCAAAAGAAAGAAAATAAGAGGCATTACCTATTCGATGAAATGCCTAAACGAGATGTGGAAATGCAAATAGAGAAGATGGTAGGAAGAAAATCTAGTTTTCTAGTAGCAAGCAAAGTGAGTATATATGTGAACTTATGATTTTGAAGAGTATGAATTGTGTTGGCATGAATGACAAGTGAACATGGTGTTATTGGATTTGTTGGTAATAGAACCATAGAGATAATGCATGCTTTATTTATTTAGCAAGTAGTGTGGCTATTTTAATACATGTAGAATGTAGATTTTAAGTGTAATTACATGATATGTGGTGGCAGAGTTGAGCAGAATAAAGGGCGGTGAGTTTGCAAGTAAAAATGAGTGAGCGTAAATTGTTGGAATCCCTGAATAGTGTTCGAAAAATGGAAACTGAGCGATTTCTGAGCCTCAGATTTTTGAGCTATAAAATTTTATAAAAACTAGATACATAGAGGAATAACATATTCAAAAGCTAAGTCAATCTGTAATGCCTAGAAAAATTCAGAATAGAGCTGCATTGTCATAGTGCCACACCCTATCTCATTCATTTTTATATCTAGTTTACACTTTTTTTTTAATTCTTATTGCTACCTGTAGTAGTGTTGCGCCCTGTATTGTTTGTTTCACTTGTGAAGACCTGTTTATAATTTGAGTAATTGGATTTGAAACTTGAATTCTAAAAATGCAATAGAAGTTAGACTCATAATGGACCGTACCACCAAAAATCTAGGTTGTAATACATTGCCGATTTAGTACATCGCAAGTTTAAAAATTTCTACTTATGCAGTGAGCTATTATTAAGAGTAATCGAAAAATAAATTTGTGAACACTCAACTAGGATGATTTCGGTTTGGACTCCGTAATGATTATAAACATTTTAAATTCTATTGAGGTGAAGTGTTCATGTATAACATGCTTATTTATTTATTTACGCATTAGAAATATTGAGTAGAAAAGTCCCAACGAGAGCCGTTATTGTAGATCACTGATCGGAATGTTCACCGACCACACTTTAGTACGAGTTGGTCACATTCTAACAGGTGAATGGACTAATCTTGTTTTATAATGATTCCAAACTTACATTATTTGGTTTTAAAGAATCTTTTAGATTTGATAAGAACATTGAGGTTGTTGAATTGAGCTTGAATCTCAGTAAAAATTAGACTAGTTACTATTTTCGATAGGCTGAGTTTGTGTGAAAATAATTGGGAGTACTTAGTGCCCTATTTTGTGGTCATTTTACAGAGGTATTAATATGTTTAAACTATGGAAATGATCTTGAGACATTGATATGTAAATACTCAGTTTGTTTAAGAATTGAGATAATGGTAATGTGGCATTGAATTGATATAATTTATAAATGTGTTGGGTATTATATATATATATATATATAATATTCGGTGGCTACAGCTTGTAGCCTATAGTGACCTTTGAGACATATAGGTGAGTGTATAGTTATATTTTCAAATTAATTATTTGAATTTAATGATAAAATACTTGTGATAAAGAATTTGGGTAAGTTCTTACTATTACGTTGGTCATTACGTTACAAGATTATGACCATGTTGATTATGGTGATATGTTTTCGAAAATACTGATAATGTATTACGACATCATGAAGGAATAAGTTGTAACTTGAGTTGTTTATATGTTGAACACTTATTCAGTTTCTATAAGTTTACCTTAGATATTACCTTATAGAGTTATTACTATTATGGTTATGAAAATTATTATTCGAAGATATTGTGATTGTATTGAATTATGATGTGTTTATTAATTGTGACTTGAAGTTGTGGCATTTGAGAGTATGTATTAATATTATGTGATGATTTGTGAGATTGAGGAGTTATGAGTTGAAATGATAAGAATGTAGTAGAGGTGTTGGATTGCTTTGCATTATAAATTGTAACTAATTTATGACCATTGTGATTATAGAATTATTTTTAAGGATACCAAAGAGGTGTAGGTTAGTGCGAACCTCTGAGTTGTGATCATTGCTTTATAAATTTATGACTATTAAAAATACTAAGACTGTTGTCGAGGATATTGACGATGTGTTGGAGTAAGTGAATACATGGACTGTGATTTAAGTGATGACATGTGAGAAAGAAATATTGAGATTAATGGTTGAGTGAGTAGAACTTTACCTATTTTATAAAACTTATTATTTTACGAACTAGAAAATAATTTTATTATTGTTGAACTAAGATAAATGTGAATGGATATTTTACCTATTTGAAAAATTATTTTAGTTAAATCTTTGAAATATATAAATATTTAAAATATATAAATGTTAGAAATATGGATTTGAATCACTAATATATGATGGAATGACAATTTTATGAATTCATGATTTTATGATTCTTTTGGACATAATCAGTTTATGCTGAAAAGTTGTGGAAATTCAATTGAGTATTTCTTAATTTTATGATTTAAAACATTGATACAGAAAAAGTTTTGGGTACACTTTCATTGATTTTGTAGAATTGATTTGCATTATGATTACAGAGCTGCTATTAAAAATTTTCTGGAAAATATGATTTTGAAATTTGTGGATTTCTAAAATGATTTTTGTCTTACGTGGCTAAAGGTCTAACTATGGCACCTTTGGGGTCAGAGACTACCTTTGCGTTAGAGATTGCCTTACGGGGCTAGAGACTGCCTTCGAGCCAAAGATCTCTTTATGAGGTCAAAGGTCGTATTTTGGTTGATTGTGACACATCGCGGGCTAGGATACCAGAGTCACAGAGTTTTTTGATTTATAACCATTTTTTTTCAAAATTGGTTCTATCACAGCATATCAATTTTGAAGTATGATGTCGAATCTAATTATCAATAGCACAATTTGAATTTCTTTATTACAACATTTCACTTGTATAATTTTGGTATTTAAATTCTAAGTTGAATTTATTTACAAACAGAACTAAATTTTTTTTAAAATATATATTTTTTTCTTTATGTTATCCACTCACTAAGTCTTTTTAGACTTATCCCCCTACTTTCCAGTTTTGCAAAAACTTATATCTAAAAAGCTATATCAACATTAGGAAGACACGAGTTGAGAAGAGGATACATATCGCAGCCACTAGGGTTAATGACTCAATGTTATGTACATTATTGTATGTCTTATTTTGTCACATGACGTTTAGTTTGACGTCGAGTATTGTATTTATGAATATGGTCAGTCGATTGTATATTTAATACATTATGTATTGCAAAGTAAGCAGTTGCGCTATATCGTATTAGTGGAGGCACATCGCCTCTTGAGTTGCATGATTATGTGTTATAAGATGTATTGTACATGCGTGTTTAGCATTAGCATTCAGAAAGTATGTGTAAGGCTTAGGGTGATAGTAGATTCTGTCACCTGCTGGTAACATCTCCGGATTTGGGGATGTTACATTAGATTAGGTTGTTAATTTACTTGATTATGCTTGGTTAATGCTTGGAATATGTGGATTACATATAAGTGATGAATTTGATCATAATGGTTAATTTGGAAAAATTATTTTCTCATTTGATTATCATGCTTAAATTGTGTTTAAGATGATGACTATGTATGAAATTATGTATGGCTATGTTGTGGTGACATTGATTTGATGATTTGAAGTTTATTTGGTTATGGAGAATTAGGGTTTTTCATGCTCTCAAATGAGTAATAGTGGAGGAGATGATGAATAGTCATCATTTTATGTTCTAATGAGATTAGATGATTCATATGATGATGATGATGTCATGAATGATTGATTTCATAAGAGAAAATTGTTGTAAGTATGAGAAATATACCCTAGTATATTTGGTCATAATGAAACAAAAACATAAATTTTATGTTTTTGTTAAATTAATGCATATTTAAGTGTTAAATGTGTTTAATGATAAATTGTTAATGAGATTAGCATGATTAATGAATGATATGATTATTAGGGTATGCTTAGAATATTATAACACTTAGGGAAAGTATAATTAATTTGTTAATTATGCTTAGTTGCTTGATTAATTAGTTAATTCATGAGATGAATTCCTGATTAGGTTAAATTTGATGTTAATTAGATTAACATTAAATTAATTTTCATTAATGACTTTATTAATTAATGTGATTAATTAGGATGATTGTGCATATATATATGTTATATGATAATGTATGTATATACATGGTGGAAAATGCATAGATTATGATGTCATGCACGTGATGTAAAAATGATGTCATAATGGCAATTTTCAAAGTCAAAAATTTTGGTGAAAAATTTCAAATAAACTTGATTTATAAGTTAACCATTTTTTACAAGTATTTGACTTTTGTTTGAAAAAAGTTTGATAATTTTAACTTTTGTTTGATAAAATTGAAAAATGTAATGATTAGGTTGACTTTAGTTACCTTAAAATGATTGTTTAACTTGTTCAACAAGTTAAACCAATTTTACAAGCAACGTCGTTGCTTATACGAAAAGTAATCCCAACCGAGTAAAACAGTCCGATTATTTGAGTATTGAGTAAAACGAGCCAAATAATCAATGTCATCACTATTCAAAATAGTGATGCGAACTGAACATGTAATTTGATGAATCATTCGATAAGTTCTCGAAATTAAATCTTAAATGTCCATGCGTGTGAGACGAGTGAAACTAATCGAGCATTAGGGTGATTGTTTGTGAGACAAATAATCAAAACCAACAGGCAATTAGATTGCTTGTATGACAAGTAACCTCAACCGAGTCAGTGAACAGTAGATTACTTATAAGACAAGTAACCTAACTTATGCCAACCAATGATTGCTTGTAAGATAAGTAATCTCACTCGGAATAGTAATAGCTTACTAGTGTGACAAGTAATGTATACTACACAAGCAAACATTACTTGTGCAACAAGTAAGGTGAATAATATTGTTAGGGTGACATGCTAAGATAATACATATGTACATGTGTATGTGTGATATATGTGTGTATATGTATATAGGTTGGTGACTGCTTATAAGATGGGTAATTATCAGTGTAAGTGCTTGACCATAATAGATAAATTTTGTGAAAACTATCTAAGTTAAGAGATTGTGCATATGAGATGTGAATGATAAGTTGTTAATCTCTTTATATAATTATCATAATCGTACCTCTTATTGTGGGATAGCTAATAATTCTTTGACATAAATCTCATACTTAAAGATTTCTATTATGTGAGAGGTTTAGATGTTAGTGTATATGCCCTAGAAATCAATCGTGTTGTAGGTTTTTCTGCATTTAATTTGTAATCAGATATTTATTATTTTTAATATATAAAAGAATTATTCTTGATTCACATTTGTATGCTGTTTCAACTATTTATACATGGTGTAAATAATTTATGAATGAAATAAGTCCAGATAAGACATTTATAATAAATATTCTTATTAAAACCGTTCCATACGGAAGTAATATTATGTGGGCAATAATATTGTATAGTAGGCACATTGAATGCTTTTAAAAGGATATTAAAAAGTTGATATAAGTTTGGATAATGATGATAGTCATGTCACTGGGGTATTAATGTAGATTCACAGTTAGAGAGCCGTTTGTCAAATATAACTAAAGTAAACGATAAATCACATGGAATAGCATGATGTTAATGATTAATCGTTTGGTCATATTAGTGTACGATGTAATCCTTTGACTTGAGACATCGTGGTCGAATTCGGTTTGGATGCGTTTGGTTTATATGGTGTATACGTGCGAGACTAGCCATGCAACGTATAATAAGTCATTTGGTCATGCGTTATATGTATGCGAAAACGAACGATGGTCAATATGGGATCCATTGAATCGAGATTTTAAGATTGAGTTTCTGTTAACTCAATTCTTGTCTGAGTTTCTATGGTGAGCGTCAATAAAAGTTAAAAAAATAAATTTCCGGCTTGAGTGATTATTAATCATGCAAAAGAGGAGTTCCATACATATCGATCGGCAGTTCACAAAGAAATCGAGTTTGAGATTTTGACATCCGCGAATCCATATTCGATAAGAATATAGATGATGGAAGGATATTACCTACATATTAAATATAACAGTGAGAACAAAACGGGATTTAAAGGAGTAATTAACTTACAGTGGTATAGAGACTATAGTATATTGCTAGATGTTACCCATAGTTATTATTTTCGAAATTAATTTTTGATGTGATCCAAAATGGGGGCACGAATAATTGATAGGAGTCCCACAAGGTCAAATTAATACTTGATGTGGGAGAGTATAGATTATCTAAAAAAAAGACGCTAGCACCATCCTAAAATAATAAGAGTTTTGATTATTTTATGTAAGTGTTGCATAAAATTAAATAAGATATTTTAAGAGTTAAAATAGCCTTACAATAATTAATTGGACTAATTATTTTAATTGAGAGGGTATTTAATAATGTATTTATTAGGGACTAAATATTAATCATTTAAAAATTAAAGGATTTAAAATAAACAACTAGGGGTTAAAAATGTAAACTAGTGTAGTTTATATTCCTTTATGATAATAAATGATTATTCAAGGATTAAGTTGCAAAGTATGGGATAATATTTACAAAATTAGATTTTGTAAGCACTTATATGCAAATAAAATATTTGTAAATCAGCCCTAACTATAAAAACCAAAGTCTTTCATATTTTTTTCATTAAGTGAAAACACTTAGAAAATTAAAAGAAAAACTCTCTCAACTTTTCTCTTAAAACCTATCCTTTTCATTATGCATCAAGAGTGAAAATTTGTGGAGGACTTGTGTTCTTTAAGTCTACTGCTCCTTCATCTTCATCAAGCATCCATTGAAGTAAGGTAAATATTTCAAATCCCTCTTACAAA
Source organism: Cedrela odorata (assembly GCA_035584115.1). Taxonomy (NCBI): domain Eukaryota; kingdom Viridiplantae; phylum Streptophyta; class Magnoliopsida; order Sapindales; family Meliaceae; genus Cedrela; species Cedrela odorata. Next base: position 7,737 of record JAXCLQ010034248.1, on the reverse strand, counting down.
TTTTGTTTTTATTTTAAAAGATTACCATGAAAAACTTGCAAGCTATGTAATGTTCTTAGCTTGCATGTCTAATTTATCATCTTATTCATGCATTCTTGGTTTCCAACGATAGAGTTTGTGTAATTAAATTGGGCTTATCTGGTTCTCAGTAGTATTTGAGTTTCGACCAATATTTTATTATGTGAAGTTGAGATGAAAATACTATTTGAAAAAGCACAGTAGTTTGGATATAATTAATGTAGGATACCAAAATTTATATTATATGAGGCGTCTAAAACTAAGGCCAAGGAAATAAATATCATATATATGATATAGAAAAGAAAGAGTTCTTTACTCATGGGAGTTAATTAACTAAGATTTCTATTATGTAAGATCAATTAATTTAGATGAGAATTCGATTTCTCACTAATTTCTAAAATTCAACAAAACTATTAAGTCATATGTTAGTAAGTATGGGGTTTAAATTAGATAGTGGGAGCTTATCTGATCAGGCTAAACTAAATGCTTTTCAATTTCCTTGAATTCATTCTTGGTGGTTCAATACACTAATGAACTGTCCTTTTGTTTCTTTTCAGTTCTCTCAACTAAACATTTAAAATGTCATCGCAAAATGTCTTTCTTAAAATTATATTAATCATGTCCTTACATAACCTAATTTCAAGGATTGGTTGAGGAACTTGAGATTAGTTCTTGAGTTTGAAAATCTAGGATATGTCTTAGAAGTAGAGATGCCTATGTTGTTAGAGGTTGATGCTTCCTAGGAAAAATAAGATGCCTTAAACAAATGGCATGTCAATAATCATAGAGTACGACTGTATATACTAGCTTTCATGAATAGAAAGTTACAAACAAAACATGAGAATGTCTCATCAGCATACTAAATACTTAAGGATCTACAAGAGTTATATGCAGAGAACTTCCAAGTTATAAAGTACGAGATATGCGCAACTCTATTCAGTATGAGGCTCGGGGACGGAGTCTCGCTTAATGATCACGTCATTAAAATGATAAACATTATCGGGCAGTTAGAAGCATAGGGTGTTGTTATAACTAACCGCCTCAAGATGAATTTGATTCTCCAATTCCTTTCTCCGAGTTATAAACCATTTGTAACAAATTATAATTTGTTTAATGAGCGGACTCTTCCTAATTTGTTTAATGAGCTTTAAGAGTTTCATAAAAAGAATAACATGGGTAAAGAGCATGAGGATGTTCATATAGCCACTTTCAATAGGACTGGGAAACGGCCACAATGTCTATCTCAGAAAAGTAAAAGAATTGGACCTAAGAAGAAAAGAGCCAAGAAGGTCGAGTTCTCCAAGACATCCAAATCCAAACCCAAACTCAAAGAAAAATGTTTCCATTACAGGGTGGAACGACATTGGAAGATGAACTGTCCTTAGTACCTTGATAGTCTTAAGAAGACTAAGACAAGTATGTATAGCAGTTTTATGATTGAATATGAATTAAGTGTTAACTCTGATATTCATTCATGAGTAATTAATTCAGCTGCTACTTCTCATTTTTGTTTGTCATTTCATGTAATGCAGAATAGTTCTGGTGTTGACAGGCAATGAGATCGTGCTGCGAATGTTTAATGGAGTAATAATTGCTATAAAGGCCATATGATCGTGCAAGATTAGAATCCCGTCCAAACACATTTTAAAATAAGATAGAGTTTTGATTTTGCTTATGCTATAAGAAACATTATTTTTGTATTTGTACTATGTAATAATAGTTATTTTGTATAGTTTAATGAAAATGAATGTTTATTACATTTTAGAAATGTATGTGTTGGCAAAGCAGTAAATACAAATGGTTTGTATGTTTTTCAATTAAATAATAGTTATTTAGTTTCTTTCATTGTTAATAAAAGAATTCACGTTGAAACAAATTCTAAACATCTATGGCATCACAAATTGGGCTACAATGGAGATAGATGACTCACTCAGCTTAGAGTTAGTGGGATATTAATCTCATTGGGTTCGAAACCCTATTTGACCTGTGAGTCATATCTTCAAGAAAAAATGACTAAGTCTCCCTTTAAGAGTAAAGGTGAGAGATCAAAGAAACTGTTGGATTTCGTACATAGTATGTAGACCATTCAGTACAGTAGCCAAAGGAGGATTTTAGTACTTCATTTCATTTATCGATGACATGTCAAGGTATAAGTGCGTGTATTTGATGAAATACAAATTAAAATCCTTTGCAAAGTTTAAAGACTTGAAGAATAAAGTCGAGAAATAGATAGGAAAAATGTATTAAGTTTTTGCAATCAGATCATGGAGGTGAGTACTTGAGTACTGAGTTTCAAGGGTTCTTAAAAGAGAATGAAATCGTCTTGCAGAAGACTCTTCCTTATACACCTTAGCTCAATGGTAGATTAGAAAGCAGAAATCGTACCTTATTAGATATGGCGCGATCAATTGTTAGTTTTACAGACTTACCATTATACTTATAGGGATATGCCTTGCATATCACTGCCAAATCTCACCGGCATATTCAAGCTCTCTCTCTCTCTCTCTTAATATAAGGCCAAGCTTATTCAAGTTCAAATGGTGGATTTTTCTTAGAGACTTCAAGTTCTTGGGGTTCATCAAGTCAAAGGTTGGCTCCTAACTTATTATTTTTTTATTAAATTATGTTAAATGAACCCTAATTGTATAACTAATCACCCAAACAACCTTTCAAAAGACTAGACAGACAAGTTTCTCAAACCAGTCGATCGGTTCGAGAAAAAGGTTAACCATTTGCATTCAAAATTTGAATTTTTATGATTCTATTAACTTGTTTTTGAATCCTAACTATAAATACAAGTTCTACATTCATTTATAAGTAGTTTTGAACACTTTCTCTCAAAGTCTAAGTACTTACATAGTATCAAAGCCTAACTTAGTTAGTAGTAACCTAGGACAAGTAGTTGAGAAACAATCCATAAACAGACCACCATTCTTTAATAAGAGTGATTATGCGTCCTGGAAAAAGAGGATGCAAATCTTCTTAACAACATTAGATTTCAAAATCCTCAACATAATAAAAGATGGATACTTTTCACTCACTGCCAAGGATGTGATTGATGATATCATGTTACTAATTGTTAAATATAAAATTGATGATATTATAATATGTGAAGTGTGTTTTTGATAATGACCAAAGTGATTGAGAGTCAATTTAATCTATATGAATATACTTATGTTCAATCTAAATAATTTTTTGTGAGAAGTGTGAATCAAGTGTAACAGATTAATACTTGAAGACAAATGATCTATATTTTTAGTAAACGGATCTATACCTGTGGCAAACAAATCGATACATTTGAAGAAGGTTGATACAATAAAGTGAAGAGATCGATATTTGCGAAGGTAGTAACCTTAGATGAAATCACCAAGTTAAACGGATCGATAACTAAGTAAAGCAGATCGATACGTTTAGACCAGATCGATACTTTAGTTCAAAGAGAATGATACATGATAATTCTAGAGAGTTGTAAAGTAATTACAAAGTAGACCAGATCGATACTTGAGTTCAAGGAGATCGATACATGACAATTTCAGAGAGTTATAAAATAATTATGAAGCAAACCAGATCGATATTTGAGTTCAAGAAGATCGAAACATGACAATTCCGAAGAATTTCAAAACAATTACGGAACAGACTAGATCGATACCAAGATAGAAGAGATCGATACATTTCAATTCCAGAGAGTTAAAAATTAATTACGAAGTGAACCAGATTAATACGTTAAAGAGAACAGATCAATACTCAGGATTGAAGATCAACTCATAGTCATTTTTTGCACAAACGGATCGATACACTAACAAAAATGATCGATATCTCCTAGAAATTTAAAGCTTAATGGTAAATTTTGCAGCATTTATGAAGAACATTAAATGCACTTATTCAAACCGTTGGACACAATCTTAACGAGTATAAATAGAAGAATTTAAAGAGAAGAGAACAACAGAGTACATTCTTGAGTATCAATGATTATTCAATCTTGCAATTTAACGTGAATAGTTATCTTTTTCTCTTTACTGTAAATTTGCTTATTCACTTATTCTTGTGAGAGAAAATTAGGTATACGAGCTCATTGACACATCAGCTCTAGTGTGAGAGTATGAAACACAGAAATACATTATTGTATTGCTTTGGGTTAATTTTCACTCGAATTAAACGAAGATTGTATTAAGTTATTATTTACCTGGAAAAAAGCAAGTGTAAGGTTGCCCTTCACCTCAGAAAAAGTTGTATTAGGTTTCACTTGACTCATAAACAAGGAGATAGTAGAACATCAGTAGTGGGTAAAGCCGAGAGAGTGGAGTAGGCAAATATTGTTAAACCATTATAAATCTAGTGTTTACTTTCTCTCTTTACTTTTTATTTAGTTTATTCATTATATACATTTTAATCTCTAAAACTTTTAAATAACCCAATTCACCCCCCTCTTTAGTATTGTCAATTGGGCCAACAATTGGTATCAAAGCCTAACTCAATTAAATAGGATTTACAACCTTGAGTAGATTTGCAACCTAAGACAAATAATTGAAGTAAAATCTACAAATAGGCTACAACTCTTCAATGGAATAGATTATGGTTACCAAAAAAAGAGGATGCAAATCTTCTTATCAACATTAGATTTTAAAATATTTAATATAATAGAAGATGAGTACTTTTCACCTACAATCGATGATGTACTCACTAAAGAAAGAAAGCTAAAGCCAAAAAGGGAGTGGATTCTCAAAGAGAGGAATAGATTCACATTAAATGGAAAAACTATGAACATCCTCTATTGTGCCCTAGATAGAGCTAAATTCAATAGAATTTTGGGATGTGCAACTGCCAAATCAATTTGGGATATGATAGAAGTCACTCACAAAGGAACAAATAGAGTTAAAGACTCTAAAATTAGTATGTTAGTTCATGATTATGAATTGTTTAAAATGAAACCACAAAAGAGCATAAAAGACATGTTTACTCGCTTTACTGACATTACTAATGAATTGAAAGCTCTTGGTAGATCTTACTTAAATGCAGATATTGTGACAAAGATCTTAAGAATTTTACTTAGAAGCTGAGAAGCCAATGTGATAGTGATAAGAGAAGTAAAGGACTTGAGAACGTTACCTCTTGAGGAGCTCCTCAGATTGCTCATGATGTACAAATTGGAAGGTAGATGAAATGATGATGAAGATAGAGAAAAGGGAAGGAAAACATCACCTTAAAGAGTACAAAAAGGGAAGAAGAAGAAGAAGAAGATGAAAGTGAACAAGAATCTAATTAGGACGAGTTTTTTCTTATAACCAAAAAATTCAAAAAATACTTCAACAAAGAATGACCCAAAGGAAGAAACTGGAAAAGAAAAGATTATCTGAGAGAAGACAAATTCAAAAAGAGCAATGAAAAAGAAAAAGAGAGAGAAAAAGAAAGAGAAATCATCTGCTATAAGTGCAAGAAATCAGGGCATACAAGACCCGAATATCCTCTAAGGAAAGATAAGGACAAAAAAAAACAAAAAAGCGCGATGACCCATTTTCTACATTTAATCTCAAATACCATTCTCACATTTAATATTCAATGCATTATTTTTATTACACAAATCCTATATAATTCAATTGACAAAAGTTCTTATGCATAAAAGTCTATACATATTACACTTATTATTACTTAGCTAACCTACAAATTACATTTATAAAAAAAAACTTCAAATATGTTTAGTAACTCTCGCTTGCGTACTTTGTCACTTTTATGTGCTATTATTTGAAAAATAAATTTTTTTAATAAAGAGTGAGACATAATCTTAGTAGGCAAATCATACAAGTTTTTATGTATCGATGCAGTACAAAATATCAATTTTTAAATAATCAATGCATTTTCAAATTTTTCCAATCGCATAGAATATATTCATAATTTTAAACATATTTAGAACGATTTAATCAGTTAGTGTCACTTGCACCTATGATGACCCAGATTAAGAACATAATTACATATTTTGCATACAGCGGTCATTCTCATATTCATATAACAAAAACATACATGATGCGTTAAACAGAATTTTTACTACCCTACAAGCTTCACATTAACAAGAGACCTGGTTAGGTCAGAATAACATAACTAATGACTAAGCCATAAAAATGCATTTTATACAAATATTTCACACATCGACAATATTTCATATTTATTTCATAAATGCGATATCGACAAACAACATTTAAATTCACAATTCTTTTTAATAATCATTTCATAAAATCACATTGACTTACCAAACATTAAAATAACATTTTTCATCATAACATCGAATATCGTATAGTTTCAAAATATTAAAATGCATGTATGATCTACTTACTTCTATTCCCGCTTTTTCCGAGTATATTCCTAAATCAATATTGCGTACCTAAAATCAAATTAACACAATCTATTTCAGTTACATATTTATACTTGTTGTTTTCCACCAACTCTTTTTCTGACATACCGAACATCACTTATTTTCCAAAATTTTCAGAATTTATATACTTTAATATCTTAATAAAATCATCACAAAATAGGGCATTACACATTCTCAATCATTATATACAAACTCAGCCCACTGAAAATCGCCGAGATTCAGTTTCACTTTAACAATTCCCCATTTCAAATCTACACATAACAATTTAAGCTATCATGAACACATATTATACATTATTTATATTTAATTTTTCACCTACAATTTAACATTAATATCATAATTCCCAATAAAACTCACCCAATTTTGTTAATGTGCTAAGAATCCTTATTTTTAACTACAAGTTCATATTAATAATATAAGTGTTACAAATATTATAAACATGACCTATATATGTTAATAACAATTACAACAACTGCCAATTCTACTCATTTAAATACTATATAACATTAATACAATACCATTTCCAATTTTCAAACTTCAATTTAGCACTAATAATATTAACTTTTTCATATCTAATTTCATATTACAAATAGGCATTAAAACATGAATTTGCTCATCTTTAATTCCTACTACAATTATACCCATGACATACACATGTTCTAATTTTTACTAATTTTCATCATTATCACAATATGATAAATAAACTTTTACCAATTTTTACCATTATAACTATATGATAATAAAACTCCCACCAATTTACAACATTACAATAATATGATAATAACAATATTCATTTCAAATTTTCTAATGTCACATGATAATATAAATCCTACTATTATTATAGGCACATACTAATAAAATTTCAAATGGAAAAATCAAAACTCACCTATCATTTTTCTCTTCCTTTACTCTCCCCTTTTCCTTCCTTCCTTCCTTTCTTTCTTCCTTGTACATTTTGTCTTCCTTGCTTTTTCAAATTGAAAACATCAATTATAGATTAAGTTTAATTTCTAAACACATGAATGGCTTGGATGACTTTAACAAATCCAAGGGCCCTCATTTTGCTACCCAATTTTCATAAAATATTAATTAATTTTAATTACTTAAAATATATGGATGGCTTGGATTAATTTAACCAATCCAAGGGACCACATTTAACCACCTCATTTTCCACTAAACTTGGCCTATATTCATCCTTATCTACAATTTCAAAATATGCCTAAAATTTTGCCAAGTGGATATTTTAGATTAAAGCAAATGGATAGTTAAGATTGTGTAGAGAAATTTGGCAAAACCTAATACTTTATTCACTTACTTATTTTACTTTATTGTGTGTGTGTGTGTGTGTGTGTGTG
>JAXCLQ010034238.1:9676-24588 GCA_035584115.1 Cedrela odorata | reverse complement strand
TTACAAAGCATGAGGATGTTTTTCTATTTAATAATTTTATTGCATATGGTTTATGCATGAAAAGCTTACTAATAGTTACGGATTTGTCCCAACCAAGGTAGCATGTCAAAGACGTATGGCCAGCCCAAATTAATTATTTTAAAACTATTTGTAAACTAATGAACTGTATTGTGATCATTGATTTAAATAAACATGCATAAATGTGTATATATATATATATATATACACACATTTTAAAGTACATTTTGAAATGAATCCCAATATCTGTATTGGAAAATGTTTGTGCATATATGTATATTGGCATATATGTATTTACTCACTGAGTATAGTTGTATACTCACCCCTCACAATTACAGCTTTCAACTTAGGTGCTTTAGTTCTAACTGGGCTTGTAGCAGTTGAGAGCACATGACACTCTTGATAGGTTTTCTTATCTTGATTTACAACTATGATTCAAGTCTATTGAATATGTATTTTAAATAGATATATGTTTTCTTGGGAATATATAGTTATTTTGGATTTGTTTTATTTTGAATCTTGAGGGAGGAATTGTAAAACTTATTATTTTGTTCAACCCATATGTAATTTTTTAAATTCATAATTTTATTAATTATGCATGTTATAGATGAATTGATCACAGAGATCAATTACTTGATGTTGATAATCCCATGGATGGAAATTTAAATTATAAATTATTTTCAAATTTTTGGGTAATTGATTTGATAGCATTATAGGCTCTTGTGGTACATTCTGGATATATAAAGTGTATCATGAAGATCTGTGGCAATTGTCACAGATGAACCTTAGGGTCGGGGCGTGACATAGTACCTATAACCAGCAATAGATAATGTAGCATATGAACCCCAAAGAACAACATATAACAACTCTAAAGGTTTGCTAGTTTTGATAGAGGATTTTGGAAAGTGTAACCTGAGATTCTTCCCTAGTTGACATGCATTACAAAATTGAAGAGAAGAAATTTTATTCATGTCATTTGGCAGCTCACATATCTTTAATACAAGGCTTATTGTTCTGGGATTTGGATGACCAAATCTTTTGTGATACAAGTTGATAATGAACTTATTTAGCTAGTGTAAGCTTAAGAATAAAATGATTAATGAACATAAGAAAACTCAAAAGACAGACATAAGGAACATTTTGACAAAGGGTTATACAAAATGTTCTAAATATGTAAATAAGGTTTATTACAGCTAAAATGATTATTATGAAAAGAATCAAATGATAAAAACATTGAGACTGGAGACATATGATTATTGTTCTAATTTTGAGAGACTAATGAGCAAAGTTGCAATCTATACAACCCCTTCATAGCCACACCTCTTAGGAGCACATTCTTCATCCTCTTGTCCTCAATTATGCAACAAGCATCAGAAAATTCAATAGTTTTATTGTTATCAGCTATTAACTACGATATGTTTATCAAGTTTTTTGTTATTTAAGGGACAACCAACACATTATTCAGGTAAAAACTAGGTTTATGATCAAGATTTAAGAAGAGTGGTTTTTAAATGAATAATGGCAAATTCTATATGAGGTATATACAGACCTTTACCATTACCTACTATAAGTTTTTCTAATCTAAAGAACTTACCTTAAATATACAGGTTACTGAGATTGTTAGTCAGATGGTAAGTTTCACCACTATCTAAGTACCACTCCTTATCATCAATAACAACACCTTCTTCTTGAGTGTTAGAAACATATGATCTTTAATATTCTAATTAGGAGCTCAAGAATAATTTTGACTCTGCATCTATGTTTGTTGCCCTTCATTCTATTGATACAAGTATGTTTGTTGTTGAGGAATATACTCCTTGTTGAACCTATGATAGCAAATGTTGGTTGTGTGTCCAATCTTGTTACAAATCTGACATAATGACATTGAATTTTCTCTTCCACCAAACCAAGATTTTTCAATCTAAACTCCTCTTCCTATTATATTGTTTCTTCCTCTTCTAGTAACAGTAAATTGATTAAAAACACCATAAGAATTACTGGAAAATCCTTGTTGTCCTCTTCTTTTTTTGTATACATTTTTTTGCTTGAGAATAATTGACTGAAAACACTCCGTGATTAGTAATGGTATTAGATAGATTTGTTGTTGAATTCTACTTTCATAAGTAAGCAATATTAAATAAATTTCATTCACACTGATTTCTTCACTTTTGCCAATTAAAAGAACAGCCACTAAATTATACTCAAATCCTAGACCTCCAAGCAAGTATATAATGAAATCATTATCTGTTAATGGAAAACCTACAGGAACCAAGTTACCAAAAATTCTCTTCATCTTCAAAAAGTAATCGATCATAGACATTCCTTCTTTCTTTGTTAATTAAAGTTGAAACCTTAATTGAAGCATTTTTACTTTGGATTGTGATCCAAATTGCTTTACAAGAGCCTTCCACACTTCACAAGAAGTTTTGCATCCAATAAACAAATTCACAATTAACTCACTCATAGAATATAACAGTCATTTAAGCAGCAATTGATCTTGACATTTCCATATAGTGAATTTTGGATTCTCATATGGTAACTCATTAATACTTTCATATCTGAACCTTGTAGAATAGATCAATTCTTCATTGATGAAATTCTTAAGATCATTCCCTCTAATTAAAGGAAAAACTTGTGATTTTCAGGTTAAATAATTTGTGCCATCAAGTTTGATAGGCACTACAAATGAAAAAGATGTGCATGAGTCATTGAAGCTCTACTACTAAGTTCGAAACATTGAATCAAGTTAATTTAATTATTAAGAAATAGAGAGAAAATGATGAAGACTTGAAAGCAAATATTTGATGTAATACTCTGAATTTTATTCTACTTTTTTATTATTATTGTAAGTAATATAGTTAGAATATATACACAAATGAAGCTACTAGAAACTTCTGTGAATTGACTTTCTTAAGCTTACAACAATCTTAACAGATAAGCTACAAACAACCTAACTAACTATAACTGTAAACAACAATTGACTCAAACTCCTCTTAACTAATTCCATCTAATCATGTAGAGCTTGGATTTTCTATTAATCACATTCTTCTACAATCAATGCCTCATCAGTCACCACTTGCTGATTGCAACATATTACTACTCTGATGAAAACCAACTCAACAACTCTACTTAATTACTTGACCACCTAATGAAGACCAGCTCAGCATACTATTTTGTTTTCCTTACAAAATTATTTGAGGTTAACACATTGGTTTGGCATTTTCGTGGAGAACATAATAGATGCGGCGTTGGTGGCTGGTGTCCCATGATATTATAACTTTACATTGGCTTGTACTATATTTATATGTATGAACCATGCAACAAGCATGTTACCAATCATACCATACCATATCTACAAAACTTATCTTTTATTGTTTGCATTGTCACTCTTTTAATTATTTCTTTACTAGACCTCTTAAAAAAATATATGTTCTGCACTTAATATTCACCCACATGCATTAATATGATTGTAATGGTAACATATCATATACAGTATTGAATTATTTGTTTATTAATCTTGGTATAGTAAATTTGTTGTTGTAATATGTTGTGTTTTATAATTTTTTTTTTTTTTTGGCTAACCATGTAACAAGATTAATAGATCAATTAGAGCTTCTTAACATAGACTTTCAAGTTTAACCAAACAAACGATATTTAGTTCTGCAATTCTCATTATTTAGGAATCCAATAAAAGCATTTAGACGATGAGACTGATTTGACACGATAAAATGTCACAATTAGCTTTAACAAAATAATTCTTGGATGTTGTTCTTCAATCTTGCTCTTAAAATCTAAACCATCTCAAACAAATCCATGCAATTATTCTCACTACAACCCTTTCCATCAAGAAAAGCCTCATTACTCAACTCCTTACTGTTGTGCTTTGAACTCTAAATCTTAATCACTCTTTAAGGGAAAATAAGTAAGAACAAACATCAAGCAAGAAATGATTAATCAAGAAAACAAACTAATTCAAGAATGAAGAAATCAACATATAAACACAAGAAATACGTGGTTCGATTTAAAACCTATATCTACTAAGAAAACAGCACTCAGGATTACTTTGATTATAGAGATGAAGTTTTAGGTATAAAGAAGAGATTACAAGCTTTCTGTAAAGCCAAAAAAAACTAAATTTGGTGACCTAAGCTGAAAGAAATTAAATAATGAAGACGATGTAAATCTCAAACTTTAGATCCTTGTTTTTGCTTTCTACATTTCACAACTGAACAAAACAGAAGACTCAATAGAATTTAACAAACTCTCCACGTCAGTTGCCAACTCAATTAAAGATTACTAAAGACACTCATAAAAATTTTGTATGCACCCTTACACCAACAGTTCTCTACTTTACATCAGAAGAATTTACCGAGTGCTTCCCTTTCACTTCTCTTATTCATTTACAGCACTTACGTTAACCTAATTCAAACATAACTTGAATTTTGCAGTTGGCACAATCTTAGTTAACATGTTTGTTGGGTTAACATCAGTATGTATCTTCTCAAGTTTCATTGATCTTGTGTTTATTTCATCCTTAATGAAGTAATGCCTTATGTCAATGTGTTTAGTCCTCTCGTGGTACATTTGGTTCTTGGTTAAGTGTATGGCACTTTGATTATCACAAAATATACTTACAGCTTCTTGATCAGACATTAATTCATTGGCAATTCCTTTAAGCCATAACACTTTTTTAACAACCTCTTTTGCAGCCACAAACTCATCCTCAATTGAAGATAAGGCCACAATTGGTTGTAAAACAACTTCCCAGCTGATTATACATCCTCCATAAGTGAACAAATAACATGTGGTTGATCTTCTTCCATTTAAATCACTAGTAATATTAGAATCTACATATCCAAGTACTATGTTTTCATCATGCTTTTCTAGTCCATAACTTGAAATGGCTTTCAAATACCTAAGGAGCCATTCAATTGTCTACTAATATTCCTTGCCTGAATTACTCATATATTTGCTTACCAAATTTACAGCAAATGATATGTCAAGTTTAAAATAGACCATTACATACATAAGGCTTCCCACAGCTTGAGCATAAGGGATTTTAGCCATATATGCTTTGTCTTCTTCAGATTCTAGTGATTGCAAGCTATAAAACTTGAAATGAGCTGCTAGTAGTGATTAAACAGACTTGCAATTTGACATTTCAAGTCTCCCTAACACGTTGTTCACAAATTTCTCCTATGACAAAAATAGCAAGCCCTTATATCTGTTTTTTATAATTTTTATCCCCAAAATCTTTCTAGCACTTCCTAAGTCAGTCATGTCAAACTCTCCTTTTAGTATTTCCTTCAATCTGTTCACTTGACATCTATATTGGCTAGCAATAAGAAAATCATCAACATAAAATAACAAGTACACAACTCCACCTTAATTTAGCTTCTAATTGTAAACACAACTATCAAACTTGCTTCTATTAAAACCATGCTTTGTTATGAAGTCATCTATACCACTACCTTGAAGATTATTTCAGACCATAAAGGGACATCTTCGACAACCAGATTCTGACTTCTTTCTATCTTGGAACCTTCAGGTTGATTCATTAAGATTTGTTTTTCAAGCTCACCATAAAGAAATACAGTTTTAACATTCATCTGAACAAATTCTATCTTGAACAACAACCGAAGCAAGCAATAACCTTATTGAGTTATGTTTGACAACTAGTGAGAATATTTCTTGTAGTCTATGCCTTCTCTCTGTGTAAAACCTCTACCTACAAGCCTTATTTTATACCTTGGTGGATCTTTAACTGTTCTTCCTTCCTTTTTCTTAAAATTTCATTTACAACTTACTAGTTTCCTATCTGCTGATCTAGGGATTAAATTTCTTGTTTGATTCTTGATCAAAGAATTCATCTCTTTTACATTATTTTTACTATAAGTGACTCTTTTGACTATTCATGGCTTCTTGGTAGGATTTAGGTTCATCATCCATTATATTTTCAGCTGATGTTAAGGCAAAAGCAATTAAATCAGCATAAGCATACCTGCTTGATGGTCTAATATTCCTTCTAGTCCTATTTCTAGCCAATCTGTCATCATACAAGTCAAATTGTTGTTATTGAAACTAATCTGCCTGAGATGAATCCTCTTTTAAATCGGTTTCAAGTAATTTTGTCTCCACCTCAACATAAACTTCTTCTTTCTTTCCCTTTTCACCATATGAAACTTGGTCTTCATGCTCAGATTCTTTAATGAGAGTCATTTCATTTAACATAACATCCCTACTAAATTATACATCTAAATGGCTTCTCATTTGAGCACCAAATCTTGTAACCTTTAACACCATATAGATATCCAATAAACACATCCTTTATGGTTATTGGTTCAAGTTTTCCCTGTCTTACATGAGCATATGTTAGACACCCAAACACCCTCAAGTTTTGATAATCAATAGATTTACCACTCCACGCTTCTTTGAGTGTCTTTGAATCTATTGTTGAAGATTGACTTCTATTTACAAGGTAGCATGTTGTTGTCACTATCTTTGCCCAAAAATTCTATAACAGTTTTGAATTCGCAAACATACACCTTGTCTTTTCAAGCAAAGTTTTATTCATTCTCTTAGCCAATCCATTTATGCTAAGAAGTTTCAGCCACTATTTTATGCCTTGCAATCTCATTTACCTTGCAAAAATCTTCAAAAGCATAGCTACAAAACTCAAATCCATTGTCTATCTTCAACCTCTTAACCCTCTTGTCAATTTGATATTCAACAAGATTTTTCCATTCTTTGAACTTCTCTAATGCCTGATCATTTGTCTTTAGTATGTAGACCCATACTTTCCTTGAATAATGATTAATAATTGAGAGAAAATATCTCTCATTATTCAATGATTTTCTCTCAACATTCAATGATGGAACCTAGGCAAGCCCCCACATATCAAAGTGTATATAATCCAAATAGCCTCTTGTTTTGTGAATGGCCTTAGTAAATTTAACTCTACATGCTTTTCCAAAGATACAGTCTTCACAGAAATCCAAAGATTTAATCTTTACATTACCAAGAAGACCTTGTTTGCCCAACTTTTTAAGTCCTCTTTCACTAATATGTGCAAGTTAAGATGTCAAAGTCTTGTTTCATTTAAACTTTCTTCACTTAAAATAGCAACATCCTTCGTACTATTGAACCAATTAAAACATACAAATCATTTATTCTTTTCCCTTTCATTATCATTATTGACCCCTTAAGAACCTTTAAGATACCATTTTCAGCTCTAAAACTGAACCATGATTTGTCCAGCATGCTAAGGAAAATGAGATTTCTTTTAAGATCTGGTACATATCTAACATTTTCTAGTGTTCTAATTATGCCATCATGCATTCTGATTCTTATTGTCTCAATCCTAACTACACTGCATTCATTATTGTTACTCATCAACACTTTTCTACCATTATAGTTAATATAAGTATCAAATATGCTCTTATTGGGACACATATGGAATGAACAACCTAAATCTAGTACCCACTGACCTTCTGTTTTGTTGTTTGCTACAATTAAGATATCATCACTTAGATGACCTTCTTCTGAGCTCTCAAACATTGCATCTGTTAGTCCTTCAGTCACCTCCAATGCTATAGAAGCATTTGCAGTCTTTTCTTGATACTTTTTGAAATTGTTCTTTCTATCTGGGCATTCTTTTCTAAAGTGTCCTTCCTTATGCTAGTAATAACACCTTCTTTTCTTGTTGTTGGACTTTGATCTTCCTTAGTTAGGTTTCTTCTCATCTCTCATTTCAATTCTTCCTCTTATTGTCAAACCTTCATCAACTGCATTTGATTCCTTGCTTTCATTCTTTTGTAATTCCTTAGAACTTAGAGCAGCCTTTACATCTCCCATTGATACTGAGTCTGTACCATACAAGAGTGTGTTTACAAAGTGCATATATGAATCAGGTAATAATCTAAGTAGCATCAAAGCTTGATCATCATCTTCCACTTTGATATCTATACTTTCAAGATTTGAAATGATCTTGTTATAACTGTCAATGTAATCTAGCATAGATGTTCCAGATTGCATCTTGAAGTTGTAAAGTCTTCTTTTCCTATACAATCTCTTTGCAATTGCTTTTGACATGAACAAAATTTCTAATTTAAGTCACAAACCAGCTGTTGTGGCTTGTTTTGGGACTTCCCTCAAAACTCCATCTCCCAAGCATAGCACAATGGAACAATGTGCCTTTCTTAACAAATCCTTTTTTTCCTTCTCACTCACTTGACTTCACCTTCCAAAGCATCATCCAAACCTTGGTGAACCAGAAGAGCTAACATCGTTAACCTCCATAAACTGAAATCTGTTTCAGATGTAAGCTTTTCAATATCAATTTTTGATGAAGCCATGAAACCTTAACTCTAATACTAGTTTGTTGTGCTTTGAAATCTAAATTTTAATCACTCTTTGAGAGAAAATAATTAAGAACAAACCTCAAGTAATAAATGGTCAATCAAGAAAACAAACTAATTCAAGAATGAAGAAATCAACACAGAAACACCAGAAATACGTGGTTCGGCTTAAAGCCAACATCCAAGAAGGAAACAACACTCAAGATCATTTTGATTATAGAGAAGAAGTTTTAGGTACAAAGAAGAGATTACAAGCTTTCTGTAAAGCCAAAGAAAGCTAAATTTGGTGACCTAAGCTGAGAGAAATCGAATAATAAAGATGATGTAAATCCCAGCTTTTATATTCCTTGTTTATGCTTTCTGCATTTCGCAACTGAATAAAACAGAAGACTCAACAGACAAACTCACCACGTCGGTTGCCAGCTCAATTAAAGATTACTAAGAACACCCGCAAAAATTCTGAACCCCAACACCAGCACTAATCAGTGTAACATTCATTGGAGATATGATTTACGCTTGTAAACTATTCGACGAGAAGTATTCTCTGGAGCACCATCATTAAAGGATGTGTGAAAAATGAACAACCCAGTGAAGCTGTTCAGTTTATAAACAGATTCATTCCTTGATATTAATCCTGACCTGTTTACGTATCCATTTGTTGTAAAGGCAAGCGGTGAACTGAGTGATAAGAGGGCTGGTTTGGTTGTTCATGCCCATGTGGTGAAACATGGGCAGGAGTTTGTTGCAATGGCGAGGACTGAGTTGATGACTATGTACGTGAAGTTTGACGAATTGGGTTTGGCTGATTTCTTGTTTGAGACTATGGTAGAGAGAGATTTGGTGGCAAGGAATGCTTTGATTTGGACGTGCGTGCAAGTGAGGCGTGCTAATAAGGCTCTTGCATTGTTTCGCAAAATGGGCGAATGCTGTGACTGTTGTGAGTGCTTTTTCAGCTTGTGGTCGGTTAGGGTTTTTGGAGATTGGAGAGAAAATTTATGATTTTTCAAGAAAAGAAGGGATTGATCGTAACATAATTGTTGACAATATGCGGCAGGTTTAATGTGGTCATGGCTTTGTTTGAGGAAATGAAGCATAGGAATGTTGTTTCTTGGAGCCCTCTGATTGTAGGGCATGCAATGAGTGGTGAGAGTGACAAAGCATTTGCCTTGTTTACAAGATGCAAAATGAGGGATTGCATCCAAATTGGGGTTTTGTTAGCATGTAGCAATGCTGGGTTAGTAAGTAAAGGCTGGGAATACTTTAATATCATGGCTCTATCAGAGGATAAGATTATTCGACCTAGAAGAGAACATTATACTTGCATGGCTAATCTTCTTGGCCAGTCAGGACATCTTGAGTAGGCGTATAACTTCACTAAAAGTATGCCTGTGAAACAGCATTTGGAAGTCTAGGGGGCTTTATTGGGTGCCTGTGTAATCTATAACAATGCCAAATTAGGTCAGCATGTAGCAGATTTTCTCTTTGAAGTAGTTCCCGATATTTCTTCATATCATGTGTTGTTGTCTAACATGTATTTTGCGAAGAATGTCATATTTTCTCTAAGTTTGTCTCCAGAATTACCACGAGGGAAACCATCATGAGAGATAAGAAATGGTTAATATTGTTTCACCATTTTAGAAGTGGTGGTTGTTCAAGTAAGGATTTCTGGCAATTGCAAAGGATAATTCCCACTCTTTAAGAAATGAGAAAATTCTGTTCATGCCCATTTTCCTCAATTGCAAAAGTAGCTAGAAAGTAAGCACGAACGAGCTCATTTTGCATACTATATGCAGCAAAAGTGTAGCTTAGGTCTTGAAATTTCTTGGGAGACAGAGCCCTCTTAAACTGCGTTGAGCTGAGCATATAATTCAATCAAAGTTCCTGATTTCATCTTGGATGTCTCAAGCTCTAACACCATTGAGTATTAAATTGGATTTCAGTACGATTCTAAGCCCTTGATAAAGACCATAAAATTTGGATTGCCCCAGGAAACTAGGTTTCAAGCTTCATTGTGTCATATCAGGTTACAATATACAGTTGTGATCTTGTATTGAAAGATTTCTATTATAAAGTGACAAACTTTTGATCAATATTTTAGGGCAGCTGTTATGCACTTTCTTGTATCATACATTTTCCAGGAAAATTCAAAAATTGACGTTGTCCCCCGTTTGAAGTTTCTCTTCTTCTGAAGCAGATCAATATTTTGGACCTGCAGATCACTATTAGGATTAGAAGGTAATGTCAAATTTAAAAAATTACTTGCACCTCTAAAATTCAGAGGATCCTCCTAATATCTATCTTTTTTCAAGTGGGAAATACTTTAGGGAATTGCAAGTCAGTCTTTATAGAAAAATGAAAATAAATTATATATATTGTTCGAAATTTTTAAGTACCGTTTATCATATAACAAAAAATAAATGATTATACAAGAAAATTAAATTCAGTTCATTTTCATCGATAATAAATTCAAGTCTTAGAGAGTAATCTATAGTTAAATAAATTAAAAGAAAAAAAATTGGCAAGTCGATCTTCGGTTTACTTATTTCTTTTCCTTGGTACAATGTTGAAGTGATTCACTCAGTCGTTTTGATTATCTTTGCTCTTGATGATACATACTAGCTGATTTTCAAATTAATCTCACGGGTATTAGATGCTACTTTTCCACTTGTAGATCCAGTAAAAATTAATTGTCGAAAGATGCATGCAGTGGTCTTACAAGCATTCCTAATACTTCCAAATCTTTATTTTTTTAATATTATTGCTTCTATAAAACCTTTTCCTGACCATCTCCCTCTTGCTCATGCACCGGGGGTTCTTCAGCAGGTGTGTTATACTCGTGTCTCTGAGGTCAATCTGGAAAGTGGTCTCGCAGGCTTATACGGATGGTCCAATATATCCACACTGCTCAGGTTTGAATCTAAATGCAAAGCCCCACTTGTCTTTCCTGCCTTGTGAGAGTTTCGAATTCTGCTCAAATTAGGGATGAAGGTGGTTTGGTTTATATTTATTTTCTATTTTCCTTCTTTTAAAAAAAAAAATTCATTTTGTCATTCAAAAATCGTTGTTGACAGTCTTATTACCTTAAAACTTATCCTTTCAAGGGAAAAGAAACTCTCCCTTCTCTACTCTGGACAAGACACTAAAATCTTTGTTGATTTCACATCCAGTCCCCTCATGTCTGCTTCAAACCCATAAAAATCCTGTCCTGAAAATGCCAAATTGCTATCACTGTCTATATATTCTTTATAATACATCCTGCTTCATTTTCTTAACTTTTTGGCTAGAATCACCTATGTTTATATATTGACCACTTATTTCTCAGTCCTTTAGTCCACCCTCTTGGGCTCTTTTCGCTTTGAAGTGTGTTATTAATGCCTTTTTTATGTCCTTAAACAGGAACATCCAAAAATAATAATTGTCTTGGAAGGAAAAAGAATTCAAAGAAGGTTTGGTCAAATTATTGAATTCATATCTCTCAAGCTATAAAATAAACTTCTATATGTTTTCATAATACAAAATCCCAAGGGCTTGACAGATTTGTTTTTTATTTTTGTTTTAACATATTTGTATTATAGTGCATTGGTCAATTTTTTTTAGCTGTAGCTTGGCCTTATTTATTGCACATAAAGAACTGGTAGGCAGGCTGCTAGTAGTTCTGGAAATGGAACTCTAAATCAGATTGATGCATTTGCTTCTTCAAATTCAGATTTGAAAAAAATAAAATTATCCCTTTTTTATATAGCTAGCGCGTCATTGAGAAGCATGAATGTGACACACATTGATTAACATTATTACAAAGTTTTTTGGTGGTTGATAATGCAATAAATTTAGTCTTACAGCTGACAAGTTTGATCCTTTGTGGGGCACTTAATTTTGAATTGGTAATGGCTTCCATACAGGTGATAGAAAATGGAGAGATAGCAAGACAAAGAAGATCTGGATTTTGCACAGAAAAAATGAAATTTTGCAGGCCAGAAAGTTTGGTGGGTGCAAGCAATAAACAAGAGTTTTATGGAAGTTACCAAAGAGAAAGAGAAAATAAGGTATTTTTTTCACTCTCATCATAACACTCTTTAAAATCTGCATGGACATTTAAATGCTTCTATAATGACTCCAAGCAAACATTCATTTCATGGGGAATACTATTTCCCCAGCTTACTGCACAAATAATATATTTTCTCATACTTTGCACAAGAATTAAAAAAAAAATTAACTCACCAAAAAATTAATAAATTACTTTATTATTAGAAGAAATATCTGCCCATTTTCTCCTGACATTTCTAGGGTTGACAAAACGAATTCCAAGGAAGTTTCCAAAGCTTTTAAGATCTCACCTTGAGATCATGAACTTTGTTTTGTCAATAGGTGACATTGAGACAGCAAATAATATATAAACAAAAAAGTGAAGAGATTTAGCAAATTCCATGATATGTAAAGCCTGTTTCTCACTCAATTTTATATTTTTGTTTTACTAAATTTGACTTTTATGGATTCAGTTGTTAAATAAATGTCATTCTTAATATTCATATTGAGTGTCAAATATCATGTAAATCACTGGAATGTATATAAATATTTGTTTCATACTCGCAATTTATATATATAATTTTTTTTTTCAAAATTACAAAATATGATAAATATTACTCACGGCATGGGGGCATAAATATGGAATAGGGAATGATAGGGGTATCATTGGCATTTCAAGACAAATGGAACTCTACTTATAAAATTGAGGGGTGAGCGCTCCAGAAGATGAAGAACTTGTGCTTTTTACACAAAAACTTCGTAAAAATAAAATAAACAATTGCACCATAAAATTTGTTACCAATAAATATATGTTGGGGTTGGTACAGAGTTCTATAAGCCTTGAGAAAGCGTGTTGGCCCAGTAGGACAGGCATCCTCATTGAGAAACATGAATGCATTTAAGTCAAGAAAAAAATAATAATTAAACCAGATTGAGACTTCTAGGAATAATCAATCAAAAGATTTTAACATCCTTTAGCCTTGATGCCCTATTATTAAAGATGATGAAAAGTTTTACTGTTTCTCAGATGACCATACACCTTACTTCCAAACATGTTCTGATCTTCCATCTCATCCGTTGATGTTGAGTTGGTATGCTGATCAGATAGTCTAGATGCTTTCTGATTTGACTCATGCTAGGTTGTTAATTATATATGGATGTGTCATGTCTAGCCTATAGCTAAGGTATAGGGACCTAATATGGTAATCTCAATGTGAAAAATGCCTCAATTTCACCAAGTTTTCAGTTCTTTTTGTCTTTGTTATTTTGGGGTATTAAAGGAAAAAAGCAAGTAAGCAACATTGCCAAATAGAGTGGAGTTTGCAGTGTAGAAAAACACTTAGGATGGATGGTTAACTAATGATAAATATCAAATGTGAAACATGTTATAAATTTAGGAATTCTGCCTTCAAATGGTTGAAAATGTGAAAATATTTGATACCAATTGATATGTTTAACTTGCAAATGTTAATGATTATGCATATTACTTCGAAAAAAATAAGGATTTGGATCCAAATTATGAACAGCATGAACATCATTTTTAGGGATTTTGGTGGGTTTTGTTGGATTTAGGTTTTTATGATGTTACAAAGGAAATTATAAGAAAAAGAAAAAGAAGAGAGACAGTAGGTTAAGGGTTAGCCAGAAGAGTTGCAGAAAATGGAAGAAAAGTAGATGAATGACAGTAAATACAATTAAATTCAAACACTGAATCTTTTAACATTAGCAGAAGAGTACACAGAAGAACATAACACTGCAAAAGAAACAAGAGCATTAACACTAGCCTTCACCATCTTTTTTTTTTCGGTTGCTTTCATCCTTAAACTACACTGTCCCAAAACCTTCATTAAAACATCACTGAAAAAGGCTAAAGCCAATGCTCTGCTCTCATCTCATTCATCTCTTAATTCAAAAGAAAGTAGGAAGAAACAAAAATGAACAACAGCACTAAAGCTGCTAACATTAACATACAACACAGCAACAACAAAAACCTAGCTACCGGGTTAGTTATGAAGAGGATTTGGACCTGTGTGAATTATTCTCTTGTCATCTTCATATATTGAGTTTGAGCCTGGATTTTCTGCTTCTGTGTCCACCAACTGGCTTGAGCTTGGAGGTGCATGGAAAGTTGATTGATCCGCGTTCAAAAACTTTGTTTTTTTGGCTGAAAAACTATTGTATCCACCTGTTGTTTCTTCATGATGAGCAAAAACCAGACCTAACTGAGAGAAAATTATGATGACCCAGACGAAGAAAATTGCAGCTTTAGCTAGAGCAAATCTTCTTCTTCTTGTAATTCTTACAACTTCTCCTGGAACAGTCATTTCACTGATAATAGTTCTGCTTTAGATTAAACCAGCCAAAAAGAGCAGCAAAAAAGAGCTCAATGTGATCTCTCAACTTACACTATATAGTGTAAAACCCAAGTGGGGTTTTGTGAATCTCTGTGGATTTGCAAAAGCTGTAACTTCTCTCTTCTTGTGTACGAGAATGGAAGAAATAAACTTTTTTTTT
>JAXCLQ010034198.1:0-24597 GCA_035584115.1 Cedrela odorata | reverse complement strand
CATAATATAACCTTAATTCCTCAATACCTTTTAGTGTGTGACCCATTAGGTTCTTTCTTATGTTGGCAATGGAGATAATTATAGACTTCTTAAGTCTAGATAAATTAATCTAATTAACTTATCTTCAATTAACTCCTTAATTAAGAAACTAAATTCCATAGATCATGAGCGGCATCTAGCAATGCATCATGACCCCCAATTAAGAAAGAATAATAAATTAGTAAAACCTAGTCCGTATACGATTACTGTATGATACAATTCTTTCGCCTCGTACATATCCCACCAACGATTCTAGAGTATGAAAAATGTCTACTCTATTAAATTATGGTTATTGAAATTTTTTGACTAAAGTTGATAATATAATTTTAGAGTATCTAAAACTCCTTTCAGAACTCGACATGGCCATGGATTTACATTAACACTTATGTCAAAATGGCGCCCCTTAGGATATCGACTCTATGTTGTCCAAAGCGGCGAATCCCTTATTGATCTCTCACAACCTTCACATGCTTCTCATATTGCCCAATCATTATCCTATGCGCAATCTCGCTATGGACGACGGAGGTGTAATGTCAAAGCTTATATGATCCACAAACAAGATACCATGAAGATCTCAAGTCTAAGGATTAGTCATACTATCGTAACTTAAAGAAATCCCATAGACATGTGGATAACACTCCATATGGGTTTCTCATGCGAGTCAGTTCGATGAACTTGTTTTCTAACAAGCATCCATATGTTAGACTAAGTGAACACCTTCACTAGTAGCTTATGAGATCAACTACCTTCCTTCTCCAAGGAAGCAGACATAACATATGCCGATCTAATCTGGATTTATTAATGTTTTCGTCTTAATGATCCTACGATCGAAAACATTTAAGAATGACAGGATCTCATAAATTAAACTTAAGTTGATTCCTCTAATTGTCATTCTAAAGACTTTATATATAAGTAATCAACATAGACAAAACTTATAAATAAATTGCCAATTTTATCAATCAATACAATAATGTACAATTATATTTTTGTTCCTATTGGATCTAGGGCATATAATCAACATGAATAGCCTGAGATTTATTGCTTGTTTGTTTCTGATTCTGAAAAATAGGCATATTTGGGATTTCTTCAGCTTGGCCTGGGAGGAATACCCTGGATTATAATGTCAGAGGTAATTAAGATCTTGTGTAAATTTTCTGCCTGATCTTGATGGATAAAAATTATTTCGCTTACATTAATCGATGATTTTTTTTTCCAGATATTTCCTATGAACATAAAGGGTTCAGCTGGGAGCCTTGTCGTACTGGTTAGCTGGATTGGATCCTGGGTTGTTTCCTACACTTTCACCTCTTTATTTGAATGGAGCTCAGTAGGTAAATTAATATGCTTCCTCTACATTTTTATTTTTATTTTTTAGCTTTTTAAATCTCATTCTCACAAAGGAATTTGGAATAAAATACAGACAGATCCTATAGATTCTAAAATTAATTCATCTAAAATCTATCT
This sequence comes from Cedrela odorata, assembly GCA_035584115.1. Taxonomy (NCBI): domain Eukaryota; kingdom Viridiplantae; phylum Streptophyta; class Magnoliopsida; order Sapindales; family Meliaceae; genus Cedrela; species Cedrela odorata. The sequence goes on along the minus strand of JAXCLQ010034198.1, from coordinate 23,094 downwards.
TAAATTTAAACTTCTATAAAACCTCCCTAAAATTCATGGATACCATCTCCAAAATTTATCCTAATTGAATTTCAGAAAAAATGAGCTTATATTATGAATTTTCAATGGTGATCCACGTTACCACTGTTTCAGGAGTATTTTTTCTGTATGGTGTCATTTGTGGCCTGGGTGTTGTATTCATCGCAAAGTTGGTACCAGAGACGAAGGGTCGAACACTAGAAGAAATACAAATATCAATGATGAATGGTCGCGGTTAAGAAAACCTTAGCATCTTATGCAAGGAAGAGATACTAAAGGTGACAAACAAACAAACGCATTCAAGAATTTAGATCAAGACAGGATAAATTCATTTTGTAATTTTTTAAGAGAAGACAATTTGGAGATTTCATTTCCTTGTTTCACAGTCTTGTTCCAGCGGAAACATGCTTATGCAGTTATTGTGAGTCATGCATTAAAATGAAATTTAAGCTCAATTCTCTTTCCGCGATTTCGTGCATCAGATAATTTCAATGTGAAATTAATTCTGCTTGGTGCAATAATAATTCTAAGACCGTATATTTTCTTAAGCATGCAGATTGTGATGAACACTTTGGGAATATTCTTAGTAGATAAATTCAGAAGAAAATCACTTCGGATGGTAAGAATATATTAATTAATTAATAAAAACTCTATATATTTTCACAAAATTATTGCTTTGATTCAACACTGAATATTCCTCCAGGTTTCTTCTGCCGGGACATGTTTTCTTATAGGATTATCATTTTTGTATTAGGTTGCTTTCAAATCGAATGTTTACCTACAAGATCTCCATCACTGTGAAGTTAGTTAAAAATCCGTTGATACAGTTGCAGGTACAGTTGGTATAACTGTTAAAGAAGGTGTGAAGTCAGGTTAATGGATATAACAGATTCTTGTATTTTCAAGATTATAAAGCTACCTTGTAAACTCTATAAATATAGAGTACTCATTGCTGTGAGAGATGGGAAAAATTGGGAATAGCTAATGAGAGTAGAGACATTAGCTAGACACTTGATTATCGCATTTCTGGGTTAAAAACATAGTGTGTGTTGATAAGTTCTCAGTGAACAGTTGAATGTGTATTCTTGATTTGGCTTAATCTTGATGAATTCTTAGTAGTGAATGTAGGTCTTTGTGACTGAACCATTTAAATTTTTTTGCGTTCTTTTGTTAATTGTTGTTAGTTTTCAGTTCTTATTTTGTAATAGAAGCAAATCTTGTAATCGCAAAGTTTAGTTCTCAGTTTCAGCATCAAATAGCAAGAAACATGAAGTCATTCTGTTCTCACCATCACTATATTTGTTTTCGAAATTAATGTTGCTTGATTAATTATATATTTACCTTTCCTTGAAATTTTGATATTTTGAGCCCGAGCAGGACCTCCACCGGGGGACGGATTTCACTCCCAGTTTGGCACTTGCAGATTTAATGGTACTATAATATTTTTTAAAATAGTAAAGTACACCATTAATAGTTTGTTATTTTTGCTAAATAACTAGCTAAATTTGAGGTATAACTGTTACTATTATTATTATTATTATTATTATAGGATAATTTAATTGACCTCTTATTTTCAATTAAATTATCCATTCAGGACTCAAAATGATATTTGTATTTCTTCAAGTGTTCGCCACTTGGTTTCCGGCGCCACAAATTCAACGAATATGACACTTGCAGCGCAAATGAGAGCATGTATAGAAAATGTCCCTATCAGAGTAACCAACCAGACTTGTATAAACATAAACCTGTTAGGCTCCATTCCACCATGAAACTGAAAGTGTAAGTAACAAACCAATTGCAGCATTAGCGGACTAAAGTCACCAGACTTCCCGCTAAACCTTTGATGTTCATAGGAAATATCTGAAATGGAAGTTCAATGGCTTATTTACCAACGACTGCTGATAGTGATACTTCGCAAAAGGATGTAGAGCTAGATTTAGTCATGTACATCGGACATTATGATACCTGGTAATGCTAACTTGCCTAGTGGGAAAGCTACACTAAATCCCTGGTTGCAGATTCAGTAAGAATTAGTCAATTGTTGCTCAAATTTGGGGGAAAATTGTCTCTGTTACATTCCATTACTATTATGCCAACGTACACCAGCAGTGGAGTAAGCTCTTCCGAATTGTGGATGTTCTGCACAAACGTTTTTCAATAGGCATGGGAGGGTTACCAACGGCAATAATGTCTGAGATATAAATAGTACAAGTGTATTTATTTTTAATTTACATTCTTTTTCACAAAAAAATGTTAACTGGGTTCATTGTTCAGATTGAAACTTGAGCTACTGATCTTCCATTTCAGATATTTCCCATTAACATCAAGGGTTCAGCAGGAAGTCTTCTGATTTTTCTCAGTTCTTGCTACACTTAGATTGTTTCATACTCTTTCAACTTTATGATGGAATGGATCTCAACAAGTAATCAAGAATCTGAATTCACACTAAAATTTTTATGATCAATATGCTTGAAATATTGCTCTTTAATGTGTAAATATTTTGTTGGCAGGAACATTTTCATACTCTCAGCCGTTTGCGGTCTATCTGTCCTGTTTGTTGCAAAGCTAGTGCCAAAGACTAAGGGTAGAACACTAGAAGAAATACAAGCATCAATGACACATTTTCGCCAAGAATCAGGTGTAACAAAGTTTGATTTGATTTAACTGCATTAGTTTGTTATAGTTATTGTATGACTTAATTTTTGTCAACAAATTTGTAGAGAATGTTTGAAATGGAAGCTCAATGGCTTATTCATGAACTCCCATTAGTTAGTCTGATCTATCAATTGAAAAAAAAAAAGAAGAAGAAGAAAGAAAGTACCTACTGGTCCACAATGTATAATTGGCAACTATATTTATGCAATGAACCACTATCTTTTATGGTGTGGACCAACTGCAACAATTATTAGATAAACTTTGTACCGTATTTATTTAATGCACATATTCATGCACCAAAGCCCTTCGATTTTTTTTTTTTTCAGTTGGTGAATAAAAATTTTCCATGCACTAAAAAGCAGAAGTACTATACCTGTTAGTCTTACCAAACTCTTTCGATCCAGCATTTCTAAGCAAAGTGTCTTTCATTTCCCATCTTTAATTCTTTGGAGAAAATAGAACATGGGGAGAGAGAGCTTGGAGGAAGGATTGCTATTACCAACTTCTTCATCGCTTCTTGAACCAAAGTATGTTGTTGCCTGCATTAGCAATGGCGAAGACATACCTGATCAAGTTGATTCTTCGGCTACACCTGTTGTCCTCTTCAGCAGTTCCATTGCCATATGTGGTTTCTTTGCTTTCGGGTGTTGTGTAAGTAGAACTGGAGCAATCCCGCTCACATCAAAATTGATAAGGAGTTTAATTTATATTAATGCAATATTTAAAAAAGTATAAGTGTATGTATATATATATGTATATATATAAACTATAAGATTATGATTATTATGCAGGCAGGATATTCATCCCCTGCTGAATCTGGAATCATGGAAGACCTGGGTCTCTCAGTGGCAGCAGTAAGTACCCAGAGCAATTATAAAAATACTTTGTTTTCAAGTTTCCTCTTTGTGATAGATGCATTCTTCTCACCACTTTCTTCTCACTATGCAGTACTCAGTTTTTGGTTCAGCTATGACAGTTGGAGGAATTATAGGTTCTGCAATTAATGGGAAAATTGCTGATCTTATTGGCAGGAGAGGAGTAAGTTATCTTAAAATTTAAACCAGTTTTACCAACATTTCTACCAATTTTCAAAAAAATTGATGATCTTGTGAACCAGGCAATGTGGTTATCAAATATATTCTTCACCATGGGGTGGCTAGCTATAGCATTCTCCTAGGTTCAAAAATCTTCATTTCGATCATTTTTATTTTTTTTGTTTTTTTCTGGATGGAGTTTCATCAATTTACTGTTTGTTTGAAAGAGTGCCTGGTCGCTTGATCTTGGAAGAGTAATTGTAGGAATTGGAATTGCGCTTATTAGTTATGTGGTAAGTTTACTTAGCTCTTTCATAGTTGATTAATTTTTATATATAATGGATGAATGACAGCAAACTTGCATTCTTGTAATTATAATACAGGCACCAATATATGTTGCAGAAATTACACCTACGAACATTCGAGCATTTACGCTTGCGAATCAGGTGAAATTTAATCACTGTAGATTGAATTAGATTGTGTTTTTGAGTCTTAACTCATTGTTCTTCACAAACATTTTTTTTTATATTGTACAGTTGATGTTTGCCTGTGGCAATTCGCTGACATATTTTCTCGGAAATTTTGTTTCCTGGCGCACCTTGGCCTTCCTTGGTAAATTTTTCTTGACCTTTTCATGTACTAATTGATTTTAGGTATTTCCACGAGAATAATAGGCAGTCTGTTTAAATTTTCAGCTCTTGTTCCATGCGTAGTGCAAGTTTTTGGCATATTCTTCATTCCAGAATCCCCTAGATGGCTGGTAAGTCCTATTTTAATTTTGTTTTATTTCTTAATATACTTTATGTCAAACGAGACTCTATTAGAACGTTCAGTTGATGATAATTTCGTGCAGGCAAAGATTGCTCGTGAGAGAGAATTACATGCTACTCTTCAGCGCCTAAGGGGAAAGAATGCTGATATTTCTCAGGAAGCTGCTGACATCAAAGTGAAATTCCACACCTATATCTTGAGCTTCATCTGTAATGAATTCCAAATTTTGAAGCTTTTACATATCTTCAAGGAGGGAGACTAGGTTCCTATTTTTGAGCAGGATTATACAGACGCATTTCAGGAGCAATCCAAAGATCGATTCTTTAACATGTTGCACCGAAGATATGCTTATTCTATTACAGTATGAAACTTTACTACTAGAAAAACTAGTTTTCCTGACAGAAGGTTCATGACAAATTTTCTTTGCCCGATTGCTTTAGGTTGGGCTCGGTCTGATGATACTGCAACAACTCGGAGGCAGCAATGGGATTTTATATTACTCGAGCTCTATATTTGAAGATGCTAGTAAGTTCAAGTCTTCATTGCTGCTTTATTTGTTTTTTCCAATTGATTAATTTAAAGACAGGAGGCAAAACTTATATGAATCTTTGTTTTGTGAAAGACTTTTCAAGTACTGTTGGGACAATATCAATGGCTATTCTTCAGGTATACTTAACTTGACTCCTACAAACTGCAAGCACACATGAAATCTAGCCTTTCACTGCACTTTCATATACCCTTTCAAATCTTTTGCAGATTCTGGCTGTCATTCTGTCCGTAGTCTTGATAGATAAGTCCGGAAGAAGACCCCTTCTCCTGGTTAGAATGGAAAAACAAGTCAAATTAAGTTCGCAAACTTGATCATAATTAACAGATAGTTAAGTTTATAATTGGGTGCTGCAGGTTTCCAATGCTGGAACATGCTTAAGTCTCTTCCTTGTTGGATTGTCATTCTGTTTTCAGGTTTCCCCTACAACAGAAAAAAAAAAAGAAGATATTTTGCACTTCCTTGCTTACGATTTCTATATGACACATTCTATGTTTGATTATGAGCAGGAACACCATTACTGGAAAGAGATCACGCCAATTTTGGTTTATGTTGGCATATTGGTAATACAGTGTCACTGGGAACATAATTTTTCTGTTTTTCGGTATCCTAAAAACGGAAATTATATATTTACTTTTGCACTAAGTTAATGGAATGAGAGATCAAATTTAAGTAATTAATATGGACTAATTAATGCTGCATGCAATCTGCACTCAGGGTTATTGTGTAGCTTTCTCAATAGGCATGGCAGGGTTACCAATAGTAATAATGTCCGAGGTCCAGTCCAACCATATCAACTTTCATACAACATGTTTGTTATATTCTTTTTCATAAACGCTATTAACACCAGTGTAGCATGGCAAGAAAGTTCATTGTTCAGACTGAAACTTGAGTTGCTGATTTTCCATTTCAGGTATTTCCTATAAACATCAAGGGTTCAGCAGGAAGTCTTATGTTTTTTACCAACTCTTGCTGCTGTTGGATTATCACATACTATTTCGACTTTATGATGGAATGGAGCTCAACAGGTAGTGAACCGAAGAATCTGAATGCCCACTAAAAATTTTACGATGTAAATTATTGGCAGGAACATTTTTCATATTCTCTGGCATTTGAGGTTTATCTGTCTGTTTGTTGCAAAGCTAGTGCCAGAGACTAAAGGGAGAACACTAGAAGAAATACAAGCATCAATGACTCTTCTTGGCCAATGAATGATAGATACAAATATTGCTGTTGCTGCAGAATAAAGTGTAATGAAGTTTCATTTGATATAACTGTATTAGGAAATATTTTGACAACACGATTCTGGTGACTCTACACCTTATTATATGTTTTTATGATTTAATTGATATCAAAAAAATTTGGAGGGAATTCTGAAATGGAAGCTTATTCATGAACTCCTGATAATTAAATATTGAAAAAAAGAAAAAAGAAAAAAGAAAAAAGGAAAGTTGACAATATATAATTGAATCCAATGTATATTCAGTGGACCACTATGTTTTATTGTATGGACCAACTGTAGCCAATTATTACATAAACTTGGTACATGTGTAATTCACTTATTGATTAGCAAAGCCTTGAGTTTTTTAATTTCAGCTCGTGAAAGGAAGTTGTCCATGCACTGAAAAGGAGAGTACTACTATCACTCGTCTGAATGTTAAAAGTACAAAAAAAAAAAAAAAACAAAAAATTCGCCTGTTATTCTTACCAGACTTTCTACATTTGCACCAGCATTTCCGCACTCAGCTTCCAGTCATCATTTTAAATTTTTTGAAGAAAACAGAACATGGGGAGAGAAAACTTGGAGGATGGATTACTACAACCAACTTTCATCACTTCTTGAACCAAAGCATATTGTTAGCTACATTGGCAATGGCAAAGACATACCTGATCAAAGTGATTCTTCTGCTACACCTGTTGTTCTCTTCAGCAGTACATAGACGTGTCTATAAGACATTATTCATATTTTAAGACTATTGATGAGTATTACTGGAGGTTGGAGCCATTGGATTTATATGATCTTGACATGATCGTTTTGATAAAAGAAAAAATGATGGTTTTGACTGAAAAGTTGCTAATGCTGCGTCAGTAGAGCAAATTGTTTTTTGCAATTTTTTAAAGTATAATCTATTGTCAATTGGAGCAATGATAAGTGCAATTATGAGTGGAGAATAGGCGATTACATTGTCAGAAGGGGTGTAAGTATTTCTCATTAATCCATAGCTATATCTAGCAATACTATAGAATTCGAGTTCCAGTTTACTTTAAAATCTCTGATTTCTCCTAGCTTTGGTCATTTTGTGAAGCAGACAATGGGGTTCTCAGAGATTTTTTGCATTATTGGGTGGCTTGTGATAGTATTCTCAAAGGTACATATTTCAGAAGATTGTTCTCCTCACCTTTTCGTATTTACATCTTAATTGTTCACAATGTTGAAAGTTCAGTGCTTGTGAAAGTTTGCTTGGTGGCTAGAGCTCGGAAGACTGTTGGTAGGATATGGTATTGGCCTCCTTTCTTATGTGGTAATTGTTGAGAATGTTGCAATTCAAGTTTGATTCCTCGCTGAGGAGCCAGATAAAGTTATTCTAATACCCATTAACAGGTTCCTGTGTATATAGCCGAAATCACTCCGAAAATCTTCGAGGAAGGTTTACTAAAGTCCATCAGGTAACACCTAAACCTCCACAAAACTTGTAAGCCATTATCAGTGCATCCCTTAAGCATCTAATCTAGCAATTTCTGTAGTTGATGATATGCTGCGGCGTGTCAACGACATATCTCCTTGGAGCTTTTCTGAACTTGAGGACCTTGGCTCTGATTGGTAATTTTTTCTGCTTTTTGTGGTGTTTGAATCTGATTTGAGGTGTTTCAATGAAATTTTTTTAATCTGATTTCTGGAACCATTCCATGTGTCGTACAGCTGCTGATTCACATTCATAAATTTATAAGTTGTGCTAATTTGGTGTTTACATTTTCTCGTGATGTGATACTTATAGTATAGTAACACGTACAATTTATTAATGTGAACGTTTGCAGGCAGACTGGTAAAGCAAAAGAATGCGAAGCTGCCCTGCAGCGCCCTAGGGGAGTGAATGCTGATATTTCTGAAGAGGCAGCTGAGATTAGAGTAATTTCTTAACTTTACAAGAAATTTTAGACTCTTCTGGTTGGAAAAAGTTAAAACAAAAACTGATAATTGCTTCGTATCATGAGACAGGATTACACAGAAACCCTTCAAAGGCTTTCTGAAGGTGGTATTCTCTCGTTGTTCCAGACGAAATACGCACATTCCCTCATTGTAAGCCTTATGGACTATTCAAAATTATTTTAAAGTTGGTGTTGGTTTGATGGTACTGCAACAATTTGGAGGGTCACGGCTTTTCATTTTATGCAAGTGCTATATTCATATCAGCTGGTAAGTGAAGGATCCTCGTGAATACTTCCTACAATCAACAGGATACAAAGAAATGAGAAAGTGAAGATGCACTAATCTCTGATTGTATGGCATGGTTTCCTGGTAGTGTTGGGATGATAGCAATGAGGTAATTGACTCTTCACTATAATTATACTGTTGGAATCTGTTCAAGGCTTTTCTGGACCATTGGGAAATTGGCTTCTGCAGATTCCAATGACACTGTTAGGAGTACTTTTAATGGACAAATTTGGACGACGACTACTTCTGATGGTAAGTAAGAAGTGAACAAATATGTTCCATGTTTGCAATATACTTGGACTAATAAATAGCCCATGCTGAAGTCTACTAATTCTTTCAGGTGTCTGCAGCTGGAACATGTTTGGGTTGCCTCCTCACTACATTATCATTTTTCTTGCAGGTCCTAAAATGAAGTCAAATTATCTGAAGAATAGCTCTTTCTCATTTTTGTGATCTCCATTAATGTATATATATTATCTCACGCAGGACCTTCACCAATGGAAGGATGTAACTCTTTTCTGGCACTGGTTGGAGCCTTGGTAATTGATGAAAGAAATTATATATTCTTACTCTGGACTTCATCAATAGGATTGCATACTGTCTAAAATTTTCGTTTAAAGCTTAAGTTTCTGCAGGTCGGTGGCTGAAATGATATGTTTGACTCTGTGTTAATTAGGTATTTGTAGGATCTTTCTCATTAGGCATGGGAGGTATGCCTTGGATCATAATGTCAGAGGTAGATAGGAGATTTGCACTATCCATCAATTTATTTATTAATTTATTTATTTATTATTTTTATTATTTGATATCCAAATGATGTTTCATATGACAATATGACTTCTAGCTGAACTGAATTCATTAATTTTACCGTTTCAGGTATTTCCTATAAACATGAAAGGCTCGGCTGGAAATCTTGTAACATAGGATAGCTGGTTAGGTTCTTGGATTCTCTCTTTTGCTTTCAGCTTCCTAATGAACTGGAGCTCAGCTGGTAATACTTCATTATTGTTCCTCTTTCTCTCTTCAGCTATCATATCAGATAGAATCACTGTCATATTCTGATTAATTTTCTAGGAACATTATTTACGTTCTCCACCATTTGGGGCTTAACTGTACTGTTCTTAGCAAAGTTAGTACCAGAGATCAAGGGAAGAACTCTAGATGAAATACAAGCATCCATGAATCCATTTTCAGCTAGAATATAAAATTAGCATACCTGGCTTATTGTAATTCTTGAACAGTTCAAACAAAAATGACTACAAACTATTGCAAAAGCTGAATACTTTCTTAGGCCAAAAGGATTAAAAAAAAAATCTGCTTTCACTGCTCTTAGTGCCAACATGATCATATGATCGATATTGGTGGCATCAGTTTGTTTATAGGTTCTTCCATTTATTTAATTCATACCGGCAAGGAATAAAGTTTTTAACTTTTCAAACCAACACAAATTGATAATGAAGAACCTTCATATCAGCAAATGGATGCTCTGCTTGAATAAATATATCGTTTAAAGGATTTTGAATTGTCGTGCAATCAACTGTGCTATGCTTTCTAATGGAAATAATTACATTCAGGTCCCTAAATTATTAGATAGTCTCAAATAAAGTTATTATTTATTTATTTGTTATCAAATAGGTCCATAACCCCTATTACAAAAACTAAATTACCTTTATAATTTTAAGTTCTCTAACTTAACAATAAGAGAGATTTATTATTATTATTATTATTTTAACAAGAATAAAAAAATTATTTAATACAAATAAACAAATGATATCGTTATCACCCAATTTTTGAATCAGTGGTAGATATTAAGAGAGATAAAAATATAAGAATAGCATCACTGGTGGTCCAAAATTTGCAAGAACCCTACTTGACAGCTAGCTAGTTATCAAAAAAGAAGAATACATTTACCGATTAAATATTCTGTGCCAACTTATTGTTTATTTAGTGAATGGATTCTGGTAAACAGTTGAAAGTATAAATGGAAAAATATATATATATTTCATATTCATCCTTATCATCAGGAAGAGAATTAAAATGCATTTGATAAAAAAGAATGAGTTGCTACTACTAAACAAATATGTTGGGGAGAATAGTAGAAATCATCAAATCTTTAAATGTTGCATGTATTTATACAACTCTTCGTAAGAGAAAGAGGGAAGAATTTAAAGGCTAAAATAAGTTTGATTTTTTAAAATGACATATGGAATGTATGTAATGCAATGTAAATCACGTGTTTCTCTTTCTTTCTTATAGTAAACAAATTAGACATTAATGGATTCCCTGACGCTTCTCTCAAATGGGCTGATGACCTCACATGTTATTCGTGTATATAATATATATATATATATATATATTGCTAGATTTGATTAATACTATAATATTGTACCCTTTAATTAAGTATTAATTTAATATAATTGAGAGTTAAAGATTGTAATTATTATTTTATTTAATATTACCAAATCTCACTATGCCCAAATTGCCTATAAAACTCTGCCCAACAATTCATATTTTGCAATCAACTTCTTTTTAACTATATATTATAATATCTTCCCAACTTTACTCTTTGCATGGCTTCAAAATCTGGCCCCAAAACTCTGTCCACAGCAGCAAACCTCGCAAATCTGTTGCCCACAGGCACAGTTCTTGCATTCCAAGCACTTGTGCCTTCATTCTCCAACAACGGTACATGCTTAGCTGCACACAAATACCTCACTTTATGTACCATTGTTGTCTGCTCATTCGCCTGTTTTTTGTCCTCCTTCACTGATAGCTTCGTGGGAAATAATGGAAAACTCTATTACGGTATTGCCATAAGCAATAGCTTATACATATTCAACAAAGGCGAAGATGACAACAGTGATGAAGATGATGATGATTATAAAGATGATAACAAAGTTGAGGATGTTAACGATGAGGAGATGGGAAAGGAAGAAAGGAAAGGAAATCATGATAAGAATTATTTCCGAGGAGTTAATTTGGAAAAGTATGGAATCAGTCTGACAGATTTTGTGCATGCTTTTGCATCGTTACTGGTGTTCTTGGTGTTTGCAACAAGCAGCTCAGATGTGCAAAGTTGCTTCTTTCCAAAAGCTGGGCCTAACGCTGATGCACTGATGATAAATTTGCCATTAGGAGTTGGGGCTCTGTCAAGTTTTTTGTTCATGATTTTTCCTACTAAACGTAGAGGGATTGGCTATGCTGACGCGGATCGCCGGCCATGCCCCAAAGAAGCAAAAACCAGCTGCCCCAAGCCCAACCCCATGCAAGAACAAGCCACTCCCTCAAGCACTTAAGTGTCTCTGTGTGTATATATGATGAATTTGCTACGAATTCCAACTTTGGTCGTTGAATTTCTCTAAAAGAGAAGACAGCAGGGAACTAAATATGAGTTTATCTTGTATCATTCTCTGGCCACTGGACAGAGACTTGTTTGTTCATATGGTTTATGTTTAAAAGTCTTGTCGTATTGTGTTGTAATTTTTAAATGACTTGTCGTACTTTTATGCTGTAATTCCAAATGACTTAGCCATTCGCAACGGGTTATAATCTTGTACGACCCGATCCAATCAAATATCTTTCACTACCAATGTTTCGAGTAAAAATTGTTAGAGCACTTAACATAATTGTTTAAATCGGTTTTAATTAATATGCTATCAAAACAAGTTAAAAGTTTTTTTTTTTTTTTGCTTATTATATCTGTATGAAATTAATAAGAACATCATCCGATTAAGTAGAAGAGAATGTCAGCATTCTATATTGAACTGATAATAAATTGATCTTGAGTTTATAAAATCTTTTAAATTGATAGCAAATGACGAATGATATTAAGTGAACACCCATGACGATAATTCACCACTAGTAGCTGTAATGGACTCGAATCGAACCCATCCGAATGGTGAAAAGCTTTGGATTTGGACCTGCTTCAAAGCTACTTTTGGAAACTGATGATTACAATGAATAACAAAAGCCCACTACTGTTAAAGCTAATCTTTGTCATTTTATTTACTTCTATTCAGTGACCAAAGGGCCGCTGTTACTGGGTCGACTAATTGTCTGTCTTTTTTCACGAAAAATATGGTACAAAATAACAATGAAACTTCAGGTGACATAACCGCTTTTGAGTTAATTTGTGGCCTGAGAGGGGAGAGTCATGGAGAGAGAAAGCATAGAAGATGGGCAGATCAGCAGTCGTCTATTGGGCAACAATGGTCGAAGTGAGGCTGAAACTAATACACCCGCACACTACACCCCGAAAACACTCTCAATATATATATACTTCTAGCTTACCATTTTCAGGTTTAATTTTCATTTTTCTCAGCTAGATCATATTGTTTATTACAAACTTCTGCCATAAATATTTTCAGGAACGTTTTTCATAATCTCCAGCATTAGTGGCTTGACTGTTCTATTTGTGGCAAAGTTAGTACCTGAGACAACAGGGCAAACACTTAAAGAGATGACAAAGTAGCTAGCTAGGTCAAGTGTCTTTCGTTTTGACACGTGAACAAATAGTGTCCTTCCACACGGATATATAATTATTTTTCTTGAAGATAAGATGTGGGTGGTGGTTGATTTTGAATTTGAAAGTAGAAAATGTATGCAATGAACGTAACACCGAATTAATCAAGGGCTCCCACCACTTTACTGATGTGACGATCATGATTTGACTTTACATACAGCGGTGGTAAAGTCTTGGAAAAGTCTTCTGATCCCGACGAACCTTCCAACCTCGGTGATAATTAAGGTTTGGATATAACTTCAATTGCCACTCCATCAAATGGTGTGTGTACACGGTTAAAAGTGGTTACTAAATTGACTTTGATGCAATATTACCTAATTCGCTTAGTTGTTCAAAGATCCTCTCAAGTTTATGAAGGCTAGTATGGAATTTATTTATTCCACTAAAATTAGAAATTTTCTTGTGGAAGGTTCTGTCAAATATCTTTTCAATAGCATAAAATCTAGTTAAAAAAACAATAATTGAAGATACCACTTTTCGAAGGCGTGGCTTTAGTGTGGAGGATACGTTTCATGCTCTGGTGGAATGTAAACCATCTAAAAAGGTGTGAAAAATATCGAAGTATCGGGAAACTATGAACTATGATCTTGGGAGGGATTTGTGTAGTCTTGTTCTTAGTGCAGGGAAAGTTTTACTTCAAAATGAGCTGGAGGGGATGGTTGCAGTGTTGTGGTCTATCTAGAGTTCGAGAAATGTCATCCTCTTCAAAAACATTAGTGAAAATCCTTCGAAATCTCTTAGGAAGGTTGAGGCTCTAATTGAATCCTTTTAGGTAATGATCAGGAAGTCTTGTAACGGAGCAAGTGACGACTAGGCAGAAAAATGTCATGCATGGCAACCAACCCCACAAGGCTGGTTCAAGGTTAATACGGATGCAGCAACTTCAACAACAGAAATAGTGACTAGTTTGGGTATGGTTGTAAAAAATAATAAGGGAGAGACTATGGTTGTGGCTTGCAAAAAAGTAGACTTTACTAGTGATGTTGAAATGGCAGAAGCAGAGGCTATGAAGTTTGGTATTCAAGTTGTCATAGATTTAGGTCTCACCCTTTTAGTCATAGAATCAGATGTTAAGGGAGTAGTTAATTTGGTGCTTTGAAAAACAATCAACATGAAGGAGATACACTGGACAATTTTCAAAATTCAAGATAGAATCAAGGATTGCAGTCAATTTAACATTTAATATATTCCAAGAGCAGGAAATAGTGCCGCTCATAATATAGCTAGACTGTCTTTCAAATTTACTAATACTATTATTTGGCTGGAAGATGTACCAGCAGAAGTTTGTTATCTGATATAGTTGCTTTTCAATGAAATTCCAATTTAAAAAAAAAAATATTGCTTAATAATGAATATAGAGAATAAATATCTATTCATATATATAAATATATATATATATATATATATAGTTTATATTATGTGAGACAACCACGTATATAGTCTATAGACATACAATTGGATTGGATGCTTATCAATTTTCAATACTCATCCATCTTTGTAGAAAATTTATAACTTTTTTTGTATCTGTCTTGAAGCAACCTTTTCAAGAAAAAGCTACAAATTCTTATTATTATGACAGTGAATTAATTTCAGAACCATGCATGCATCGATCATAGATTTTTGTATTCATTCAAATGTGATGTTGATATGATCATGAGATAAATCACAAACGAGTTCTATCATCACCAGAAAAAAAAAAAAAAAGTCAAATGATCCAGAAATAAATTGGTTCTATAATAAAAAAAACTTGCAAGCATACGTCGGCAATGTAACAGTCATATACCATATTTGGATTACATGTATTTATAGATAAGTCTTGGTTTCTTAGAGCTTACAAATCATATACAAGATTCTTTCTTTCTGAATTTAGTTATTTATTGTCTTTTAGCTGCATGCATGTTCTCAGAATATCCATTTTACTCAGCTAATGTCAAAACATTTAAGCTTTTATGCTTTCTTTTTATCTATCACCTTTTCTTGCCATAATATGACAAATTTGGAATTTATGGCTACTACCAAGAAAAATATCTCAAATCTTGGAAGAATCTTTGGTCCATTACTATTGTAAAGGACATATGCGATATGGTATTTTATATTTTATATACATTATATATTTTGTATCATAAACTCGTACGTGCTATCTTACAAATTTTATAATCTAAGTAAAAAAAAATGATTTAGGATATAATATATATGTTGGAAAATGTAAGCATATCACTCTGTATCCATGAAAATATTCAATAAAGTATGGGATATTTATGGGAAATTTAAATTGTCTTGAGAAATGGTCCAAATAGGGCCACCGCCAAGGGCAAGGCTAAGGCTCCGTCACAAGATCTTGCCGACCTTAGCCTCTGGCAGCAGCCAGCCTTTAAAACTTGTGGATGCTTCGATGCTTCATATCCCTATTGCCCATTTTCAAGAAGACCTTTTCTTTGCAACTTGTTGCAAGAAGATGATGATGTTCCTATCTTTTCATTTTGGCCTTTTATTTCACGTATCCTCTACTTTCTATTCTTCTTTTTGCTTTTCTATTAGCTTTCTGCCCATTAATTCCATGCCTACCAATCAAATGGTTTGTTTCACTTTACACACACACCAACCGAAATATATAGTTTAATTTGGGAATTTTGATATATATAATTAAGAGAATAAACCCAAATGATTATTAAGTTCTCTCCATATATAAATGACTGGTAGCTAGGCTAGTCAAATCCATTTGAAATCTCAATAACTTCGGTGACAACTTATTCACAACCATATAATTGCGAACAAATCTTTGATCATAAATTACTACACATCATGTAATACGCATCAAAATATATCATCACCATTTACTATATTGTCTAGTCTGTGTACATGATATACAATAGCATACTCTCCCCATATATGGATATATAAATCATGCACACACATGAACTTGAACTTTTGTATGCTTTGTATGTGATCAAAATTCACGATATATAAGAATTCTTGAACCCATTTTATCTTAGTATAAACTTGTAAAATGCAAACATTTGTACATACACGTACACCTGAATGAGTGACACAACTAACAACTATATGCTATTTCATGTCAATTACCAATTACTAGCTTAACTATATATCACTCACTTCAAAGCATGCCCTTCCCTTGACCCAACACGTTATAAAAACCAACAAAACCCAACCAAAAAAAAAATACAGATAAAATTAAAAGACTGTACTATGTGTTGATTTACAAACCAAGTCTTATGCCATCTTACGTGGGACCAGGCACCGTTTCTTCTATCACTCCAGGTCAGGTTTCACGTTGGCACTCTCTTCACCGTACCACCTTTATTTGTCTCCTCTCTCTTCTCCCATCTTTTCTGTGAGGGTATTATTAATACCCACTTCATCTTCCCTTTTCTTTTCTCTCTATAATTCTAACTCTTTTTCTTTGTAATGATGAGTTTCTGTAAGAAGAGTGTTCACTCCATTTTGGGCTTCACTAATTCCATGGTAACTGCTTACAACTCTTATGAATTCGATAAACAACCACCATGCAAACATGGACTAGGGTTAATCACTGCTACTGCTGATTCCTACCGTCCTCCTAATATAATTGAATCGTCTGTTGCCAAGCTCTTGCCCCCTCTGCCGCCACAGCCGACGCCTGTGGTGCCGTTGCCAACTGCGTTTTCGAGGAAAGACCCGGGTGGGATTGGGTTCATTGATGATATTGGTGGAGGTGTTGATGGACTCATGTCTTGTACTGAGAGTTTAGGGTTTGAGAGTTCTGATGAAAGGATACTTGATGATCATATGGAGATGGACGCGAGAAAGGAATTGTCAACCAGAGCAAAATGGAGAAAGGATGGTGCAGCGAGGAGGGAGATAAAGAAGTTTCCGCCCCCACTTTCGTCGTTTAATCGTAATGGTCGGCCGAGTTTGTTTCTCCGGTCTGTGAGGACTGATGGGAGACTGGAGTTAACTGAGGTTAGGATTGACCGGCCCCAGATTTTACGTGCTTCTCGTGAAGATGGCCGGCTCAGATTGCATCTCATCAGAGAAGACGAGTTCGATAGTATTGAACAGGAAGATGAAGATGAAGATGAACAACAAGAAGAACAACAACAACAATCCGAAGAAGAAAATGAGGAGAAGGAGAAGGAAGAAGAAGAAGAGAGAGTTGGAGATCAGTGGAAGTTTCAGGTGAGTGGAGAAGGATTCAGGAGGTGTACTGAGCTGATGAATCATGATTATCATCGTCATCACCATCATCAAAATATCAGTCATCACCATAACCTGCATATGTGGAGCCAACATTGTGTGCCAACAAGATGAATAATTTAGTGAGTTCACGTGGCTGATGAAGAAATGGACAAAGAAATTAAGGCGCTGGTTCAGGCAATTAAAGAATAAATCAGAATTAAGTTGCAGGATTACTGTTTCAGGCTATATCTGCTGCTGCAATAATAAAGATGTGTCTCTGAGCTATAAATTTGGAGATGCAAAAACGGTGGAATTTCTGGGAATGTGAGCAACATAAATTAATTGTTGTCTTGTAAGTGTCAGCAGAGAGTGAACGAGAGAGTCAAAGAGAGAGAGAGAGAGCTAGTTTTTACTTTTCTAAATTTAGAAGCTTCAACAAGAAGACAGATTATCTTTTGAATGTTGTTATTCCTATTTAATAAAATCATAAATTTAAATGTAATACACTTGGGGTTTTACTTTTATCATGATTATTTCCTTGCACAAATTAATTAGTTTAGTGGGTTTGATTGGTTTTAATAGAAACATTTGTTCTTATGCAAAGTTAGAATTATTGTAATGTATGATTCGGTTAGTGTATGTTTGCTTATAATATTAATATTATCTCATATTATATTTGTTATAATGTTATTAATAACTTAAATAACATGTAATATTATTGGAGAGGAGACTTTAATTGGATAGGGTAATTAATTTAGTGTATGACTATTGGTCTAATGTATAATATGAGATTGGTGGGTCTAGCTCAATTGATCACATGTTGCCACTTGAAAAGGGTTGGAAAGGGACTCCTTATGAAGTAACAAATATATACATATATATAATTTGAGATGGGAAATTTTGAAAAAAGAAAAAGGGAAAGACAGAAAAATTAAAGGGAAAGCACTTGTTTGACTATATTTGAAGGACGAGAATAATAACAAAATGTTGATACTGAGATATTAAAACACAGTTTAGATTATTGCTCATTTCTATTATAATCATTAATCGAGGACCCATATCATACAAATAGGCGAATTATGTTCCTGTTTGTGAAAATGTAAAATAATAGGGACCAGATATTATTACGACAAAAAATAATAAAAATAATAAAACGTCGACAGCGGGATATCTAATTTTTCAACGTAAACTTGAGAGTTCACAGATACAATCCGTATAACTGCAGTGATTAGATGTACTTTCTCAATTCATTTCAATTTGGTCAAGAAAACTTCAAAGACAGAACCCATATTTTACGATAATTCTTAGCAGGCAATTTGCAAAAGGAGTCCACACATATATTAACATACAATTACATTTCATGCATGCCCCATTGCCGAGCATAGTCTTTTCAAGAATTCACTTTGGTTTGTTTTGTATAACTCATCAATGAATAGGTATTAAATACAAATGTTGGTTTAGACCATACACAAAATGACTCGAATACCAAATAAAGTTGTAAATACTTGCGATGGCTCAACATTAATAATGTCTTGTACTTAGGCTATTAGGCATTGCTTTCTTCTTTTATGTTGAATTTGGTTTAGTTGTTCTAGTATGCTTTGAATGTGAATTTGTAAATTGAAACCTGAAACGAAGTATTGTCAAAGTTTGTGTTTGAAAATCAAAATCTGTAGCCACCAAAAGAATTGAAAAGAAAGTTGAAAGCTTGGAAGTGTTCCGCGCACAATTCCATGGTCAAAAGAAAGCCAGAGATTTGATTTCTTATATTGAATAGTGGGCACAAAACACTATTTTAGAAAACTCTGTAGGAGTAGAAGGGCTGCTTCGACACTTGCATTAGTTGCTAGAAACCTTATCACAAACAGAGAAACTTAACGTGTTTTGCCCTAATCCAATCCAATCCAATTCAGGCCAAGCCTACTGATTTGAGTACAACTAAAGCAACAAAAAGTCTGTTTCCTCCTCCTTTTCTATTTCCATGGTGGGAATATTTGTTGGCATAAAATAACACGTTAAGAAAATAGGAAAACGTATTCAATGCTTTAGGGAAGCCAAGCCCTATAAATTAACAGAAATAACGGAAGTTTAACTATGCAGCTCATAGTTAGAAAGCTGATTTGAAAGAAAGATCAAGAATTTAGATAGAGGGATAACGAAGAGTTATTTGTTTATTTATTTTTTTATAGACGAAATACAGAAATGCCGCAGTTGCAGAATCCAAGGCACATTCTTCCCAAGCGAATCATCCTCGTACGCCACGGCGAATCGCAGGGAAACCTAGACATCGCCACCTACGCCACCACACCCGACCACAAAATCCAATTAACGCCGGTCGGGATAGACCAGGCCCGCCAATGCGGGTCCCACTTGCGTTCCTTAATCACGTCTAACGGCACATCGTCTAACTACCGTTTGTACTTCTACATGTCGCCCTACGAACGCACCCGGTCTACTCTCCGCGAGATCGGACGGTCGTTTTCCAAGAAACGAATCATCGGCGTCAGAGAAGAGTGTCGGATTAGAGAACAGGATTTTGGTAATTTCCAGGTAATTGCCTTAGTTTTTTTTTTTTTTTTCTTTTGCCAAATTTGGGGATTATACAGTTGATTAAAGTTTGTATTTTTTTTTTCTGTTTTGTCGAAGGTGCGAGAGAGTATGAAACTGATAAAGGAGACAAGAAAGAGGTTTGGAAGATTTTATTATCGTTTTCCTGAAGGGGAGTCAGCTGCAGATGTTTTTGACCGTGTTTCGAGTATGTTTTTATTTTTTATGTTTTCGTTGTTCATTATTCAATCTTATTTGTTGTTTTGTGAAATTAATGACCGTGCTTTCATTGCTTTTGAAAGCAGAAAACATTTTAAGCAGTTGTAAAATAAGTTCTTAGAATTGAGGTTTACAGTCTCACTTTCATGTAGTGTTCTGTTATTTTTGATCATTTTTCTTGATGGTTGTGTTTTCTGTTGTTTTGTTGTTGAGTATACTTGTGGTTGGATAAGTTTGATGGACATTTTGGACACCTTTTTTTGGGAGATTTGGTAATTCGAGATGAGAATTATTGGTCCCTTTGAGAGTATTTTAAAATGCTAAAAAAATGGTATCTCAGAAGTTTAGAGGTGCTTTCATGATTATGGAAGCTAAAGCAAGGAAAGGTCTTAAGAAACAAGAACAAGTTGGGTCGTTTCGTTTTTGTTGTTTCTTGTCACAGCTATAAACCTGTTGTGTGGTCTTGCCTTTGCTTGGGGATTTTGTTTTGCAATTAATATGTGGGGCTTCAAAGGCATTTTGGAAGTTACTTTTTTTCTTTTTTTATGCTGCATACTGAAAGTGAAACTAGTAGGTGGTTTAATAAGTGAGAGAAGAGATTCAAATGTGGTATTATTTGAAAGGTGGCTTGTCATTTCTAGAAGTTTTTTCATTATGTTGAAGCATAAGAAAAGAAAGAAATTTCAAAGTGAATTCGGAGGTGTCATTAGGCACCCATCATTCCTTCTATTTTGAAGTTAGAAAGAGACCAAGGATTTTTTTATGTTTCACTTGTGGTTTTCATAAGTTGAATTTTCTCTGGCTAATAGTCTTATAAGCTAGGAGTAGAGTTTGGCTTGCTGGGAAAGGTAATTGAATTATTGTTAGATCTGAACAAGAGGTGGGAGGAAAAGAAATGGGTGATTTAATCCACCCTTTTACATCAACAACACAAACAAACAGAACAAAAGAAGCAGCTATTTTGGCTTTTAATATAACTAACCACTCTTGGTTATGAAACCCGAGCTTTTTGATAAGCTAATGTTTGAATGCAGAATGGGTTGAGTTTGCTAGTTGAAAAGCTAGAAGCCTATGCTAATGGCATTTCCTATGAAGGGAGGCACTTTTGAGTTTTTTCAGCAGCTGTGTTGAGCTAGGTAGCTCACTTAGGAATTTAATTAAATAACTCTAGGCACATAGTTTGAGATAATGTTAATTGATGTTTCATTGTTCCCATTGGCTACGCTTTCAATTTATTGATCGAAGATATGGTTATCTGCTTGTTTCTTTTCCCTTGAATTGCTTGGCTACTAGTGATTATCAAAATTTACATGATTTTACCTGCATAACATGTTCCACCCATTCCTCCTTCAAACTTGAATGCTGTCTCCGCTGCTGAGCTGGCAAAATTCTAATTCACTATATTGAAATTTGAAAGAGCTTTGCATTATAAATGCTTAATGGAAAGTGTTAGCTTCTGGTCTTTCTTTCTTGAAGTATATTCATAATCAAAGGAGTAATTTTGTGTTTTGATTTTAGATAACTGAACCAATTGATTTTTGCAGGTTTTCTTGAATCCCTCTGGAGGGATATAGATTTCAATAGGCTTCACATTGACCCTTCCGATGATTTAAATCTTATCATTGTATCCCACGGGCTTACCTCACGTGTCTTTCTCATGAAGTGGTTCAAGTGGACAGTTCAGCAATTTGAGCTCTTAAAGAATTTCAGCAACTGTGAGGCTCGAGTGATGCAGTTAGGACAAGGTGGAGAATATAGCTTAGCAATCAATCACACAGATGAAGAAATGCTTGAATGGGGACTCTCTCCTGAAATGATTGATGACCAAAAATGGCGAGCCCGTGCCAACAAAGGTGAATGGAATGAGAGCTGTCCCTGGTACCTTGATGCATTTTTTGACCACATGACAGACTCAGACGACGATGCAAAAGAAAACGCAGCAGAATGTTTCGATGCTCATTCTGTCTGAAATTATCTTTGAATCTGTAAAGAACTGATCGTCATTGCCCTTCGCATCCCACTTGCAGAATGATCAAAATCATAGTCTATAGTATTGGATTTTGTACGTTTAATTTGTACATTGTTGATTCTTTTTAGTTAAATTATGAATGCCAAGATACTTTGCCAGCTAGAATAGTGGCATCCTTTACAATGTTGATTGTCATTATTGGTTTGCTAACAATTATTTTAATTTATGGCTGGACTTCGTTCTTTAACAAGGCAAAGAGCAGTGATGTTGAAATTTGTTTTTTATTTCAGATTTGCAGGAAAAGCTTTTTTTGTTTTGATCCAATTATTTTAATTTTATTTTTATTTTTATTTCCATTGCTAAGTTGCCAAGGTAGATGTCTTTTTTTCACAAGCAATTTCTAGGGCTCAAGGTGTAGGTTCAATTAAAATGACATGCGTGATTTATACTAAGATATACATTCATAGCAGAATAGTTTTCAAAATTTTTCATGCATGTTCATATTTAATCAAATTCATAACATAATATTTCTGTGTTACATAAACTAAAACAAAATAGTTTTATAGAAAATATCTTATTCTAACTTTAGAATCCAATACAACTGGTATGAACTCCATACATGAAAATGAGCTAACACTTATGAAGGCAAGACTCTATGGCTAAGTTTTTGTTTTGTTCTTAACAAAACTGAAGACATTTAAAACTCTTCTCCTTTTTGTGTTTGTACGTATCACTTGCAAAATGAGTAGAAAACTTGTTTTTATATGCAATGGCAATTTTGTCATTGTAAGTATAAATTTAAAGACACAAATGTCTTTACGTTACAATTGCTTTGAGCACTTTTGCATGCACTATGTTCACACCTTAAAATAACATAAACATAATTATTACACATGATTCTTACTATTGTCCAATGCAATACTAAACACACTCTTATTGCATTAAATATTTATTTACTATATATGAATAATAAAATCATTAAATATATTTATTTATTTATTTACTATAAATAAATTAATAATTAAAATACAAGTTTGGGCTAAATTTGAACAGCTCAAATTTAATTACCTTTTTGGGTCAAACTCAATTAATTAAATTAATTGGTTATCCATATAAAAAATTATATTTTATTAATTATAGAATTCTAATTTTAATTATCATTTTAATTCTATAATTAAATATAAAATTAAACCATTTAATTTT
>JAXCLQ010034177.1:6092-23352 GCA_035584115.1 Cedrela odorata | reverse complement strand
TACCTTAATATCCACAACCAGGAGCGGAAATGCCTCATTCGATGACCCTAGAGGCTTGGGCAACCTTTTTGGCCTATTGGAACGCACAAGGGTCTTTTTAAATAAAAGGGCTACTAGGACCGACACTGTATCTTTATCCTTATCCTTATCTTTACCCGTATCCAGGGACTGCTACAGCTTTAGTAGCAGCTAAACCATCTAGATCAGCTCTAAAACTCTCCAAACTTATAAAGGAGATTAGACAACTTGGGAGCGTACCATTTAGCGGTATGACAGATGTGATAGTAGCCAATAAGTGGTTAAAGAAGGTGAAGAAAGATCTAGAGGATATGAGATTAGGGGATGATATTAAATTGAAGGTAGCTACACGACTGTTAGAGAATAGTGCAGCTACATGGTAGGAAAATACTCAGGCAAGGTCGACATCACCTTTGACTTGGGCTAAGTTCAAGCAGGAGTTCAAGGACCAGTATTATAACCCTTTCTATTGTAATTAGAAGAAGCAAGAATTCCTGAGGCTGAAATAGATGGGAAACACAGTGACAAAATATGAGACTCAGTTAAGAAAATTGGTAGAATTTGTACCTAAATTTAGCAATAAAGAAAGTTTATGTGCCAAGTTTGAGGGGGGTTGAACTTTTAAATTAGAGAAAGGATGTCATTGATAGGGAATTAGAGCTACAAAGAAATGATTCAGTTGGCTCTAAGGGTGGAAAAACTAGTGGGGGAAAGGAAGTCTTGAGGCCTATTCCAGAAAAGAAAAGATCTTAGTATACAAGTGGGACAACCGTCTAAAAAGAGTCATAGTAGTGGCTTTTCTAGTAATGCCTCAGCTACTAGTCCTGCCAGTAATCCTTCATTTTCCCCACAAAGTCAGAAGCTATCTCGGTTTGCATTATCAGCTTAAGGGTTAGCGCAGAGTTTTGCGCAGAGACAGGGAAAAGATAAATGTATGAATTGCAAGAAGTTCTATAGTGGTCCGTGTAGAATGCCCCAGATGTGCTTTCACTGTGGGTAGCCAGGACATGTGAAGAAATATTGCCCCAGTTTGGTTTGAATGGAAACTAATGAACAACTTGCAACCAATCAGAATCCTAATTACCTATAACATCAATGGCCAATGGGTTAATCTGTAGTTCCTGCTGGTAGAAGGTTAGGAGTGGGTATGTCACATACTGGTAAATCAGTATCTTGATGGCATAGAGGTAGGGATATCTTACCCCTATAAGCCTCAGACAAAAATCTGTACATATAACTATAAAGCAGAGAAATATCAATCATATGCATCAACTCATACACATATACTAAGGGCTCTATGCCCATCAACACAATTCCAAACATAAACTATGATACTCATAATTAAAAGAGTATATGCACACATATCAATATGTACAGAAATATACAAAAGACATATTCATAATGTGTATACATAATTGGACGTTGTGTCCAATGTACAAAATAGACTATAAACATTAACTCTTAGGTGATTGTATGGAGAATCTAGAATCCCAATACTTTTCACGAATATCTCCTAGAATTCTTACCTAGAAGAAAATCCTACAATCACTCAAAACTGTGGTGGGGTGAGTTTTGGGGAAAACTCAGTGAGTGGATACTGAAATGAAAATTTTAAGTAAATTTAGTTTTGACATAAAATATGTTAACAATCAGAATCAATTTCCAACATAAATCATACTAACAGAACATCCACTGCATATTATTATAGTTCCAGAATTATAATTTCAAACAGTCAATTGAAAAAGAATAATATGCAAAGATGTATACAGTTTTCGAGTCAGATATCAGACTGCCCTTTGCCCCTTTCTTCTCACATGTACCGGTATCTTCACAGAACACAAATCAGAATGTGCTTTCAAAGCACATAAACTTCCCCTCTTATGTCTCCTGGCTAGGTTGAGTAAAAATTAAAATAATGGCTGGCATACCATCAAAAATATAGATATCAGAAATAAAATACAATTCAAATACAATGGCCTCCTCTTGGTCTCAAAAACAATATCTCAACAATTCCTTCACTATAATATGCACATATAGCTCAAAGCAGGTATCATTTTCCATATAAAGTAGAATGTAAATCAATTTATAAATAAACTATTTCTTATTTCGGAAAACTAATAATTTAAAAAAAATGAAAAACATGTAAAAATTCACTCACTGAGTTTTCCTCAAAACTCACCCCACCACAGTTTCTAGTGATTGCATGATTTCCTTCTAGGTGAGGATTCTAGGAGATATTCGTGAAGAGCATTGGGATTCTAGATTCTCCATACAATCACCTAAGAGTTAATGTTTGTAGTCTATTTTGTACATTGGGCATGACGCCCAATTATGTATGCACATTATGAGTGTGTATTCTGTATATTTTTGTACATATTGATATGTGTGCATATACTCTTTTAATTATGAGTATCATGGTTTATGTCTGGAATTGTATTGATGGGCTTAGTATATGTGTACGAGTTTATGCATATGATTGATATTTCTCTGCATTATAGTTATATGTACAAATTTTTATTTGAGGCTTATAGGGGTAAGATATGCCTACCTCTATGCTATCACGATACCGATTTACCGGTATGTTACAGAGTGGTATCAGAGTATGGTCTAGGGGTCGGTGACTATAAGTAGAGTGTAATTCCTCGTATGTGTAGTATGTCCAAGATACTTCCGTACGAGGTGTTGCCTCTTTGAGTATCTGGATAATCTAATGCATCTTCTTTCTGTAGATGTCGTAGGATAAATTGTAATTTATCTAAACTGTGTTTCCATATTTTAGTAGCTAAAGTATGTCTTCTCGAAATCAAAATTCCTCCAATAGAGACCAAAGGATTTCTTCTTCAGATCAGAATTCGTCTAGGCCTTCAGTGCCATTTGTTGAGGTGCAGGGCCGAGTAGGTAGAGGATGAGGTAGAGGACGAGGTGAAGGACGAGGTAGAGGATAAGGTGGAAGACGAGGTAGAGCTAAAATGCAAGAACCTGAAGTGCCAAGTGAGAGAGTGGATGGTAGGTATAATATAGATCTTGTTGAGCGAATGCAAAGAATCCAGCATGCTGTAGAAGTGCTAGTAGACTTGGTTTCTCAACAACATCAGCAACAAGCTCAGGTTCCTTCTGTTCAGCCTCATCCAGAAATTCAGCAACCTATTCATGCTTTTGCTGAGCGAGGGCAAGGATTAGTGGTGACCTTGGAAGATTTTTGAAAGATGCACCTACCAACTTTTATAGGAGTTAAAGCAAGCCCAGATCCTAGTGGGTTTTTAGAGGAGTCGCACCGGATATGCACCGCTTTAAGATGCACACTAGCGAGATCAGTGGAGTTGGTGAGTTTTCAGTTGAGAGAGATGACTTATGCTTGGTATATGTCTTTTATGCAGAGGAGGAGTGTTACAGAATCCCCCTAGAGTGGCCAGAGTTCAGTGAAGCTTTCCTCGCCTATTTCATGCCGCAATGTATCAGAGATGCTAAAGCGAGAGAATTTGAACATTTGCTTTAAATCGAGAATATGTCAGTAGTAGAGTATGATGTACAGTTTACTCGCCTATCTTGCTTTGCTCCACATTTGGTGAATATAAAAAGCAGATGAGAGTCCAAAGATTTGTTAATAGGTTGTGGGATTATTTGTTCAGACCAGTGCAACTTATGGAGACTACCACATATACTCAGGCTTTAAATTAAGCACTCTGGTTTGAATTGAGAGCTAAAGAGCGGCGAACTGAAAAAGAGTCCCTGAAAAAGGCTAGGACAGAAAGTTTTGGGAGACCGCGATAGAGTGGCCAGGTTGGTTCACGTAGTGAGCCTAATCTCAGGGGCTCTATTTCCAGAAAGGAGACTTTGATGTTTTAGGGTTCGAGCAGAAGAGAGGACCGAAATTCTCATCAACAAGCTGCATCGTCTGCCTCGGTAGCTAAGCCTAATGTACCTATGTGTTTAAGGTGTGGGCGCCCTCATTCTGGATTATGTAGAAGGGAGACAGATGTTTATTTTAGATGTGGTCAGATGGGCTATATGGTTAGAGATTGTCCTGTTCCACTTGTTTAGCCCTCTTATGCTCAGCAGGTAGCATCATCTCAGCCACGACCTTCTTCAGGAAGGAGTTATATAGGTAGAGGTCAACCATCCAGTGAGAGAGGATAGCAATCGGTTGGTAGAGGCCAATCATCTATCGGCAGAGGCAAGGCGAAAGTGTTTGCATTAATTCCTCAGGATGTTCAGACATCAAATACAGTTGTGACATGTATTCTTTCTATTGAGACTATTGATGCTAGAATTTTGTTTGACCTGGGGACAACTTATTCTTTTATTTCTCCATACTTTGCATACTATCTGGGTAAAGAGATTTAAACCCTAGATTCACCTTTAGTTATGTTTACTCCTGTAGGAAGTGCGATATTCGCTTATAAAATTATAGAATCTCTTGCCATTTCTGTTAGAGAGCATATATATCCTGCTAGAGATTTTAGATTTCGATGTGATTTTAGGTATGGACTGGTTATCCAGATATCATGCGACAATGATTGTAGGAAGAAAACTATCACTTTTTCTATTCCAAATGATCTATTCTTTGAAGTCTAGGGCGATAGGAGTGAAGTCTCTGGTAACTTGATCTCAGCTATCGATGCGGGTAGATTACTTAGGAAGGGATGTACTGGATGCTTAGCTTTTATTCGGGATGTTGATGATAGTAAAGTGGATCTAGCACATGTTCCAGTAGTTAGAGAATTTTTAGATTTTTTTCCTGAAGAGTTACCTAGACTACATTCAGAAAGAAAGATCGGAGTTTAGTATCGACCTTTTTCCAGGAACTCAGTCTATCTCGATTCCCCTATATCGAATGACACTAGTAGAATTAAAGGAATTGAAGATACAATTTCAAGATTTGCTGGATAAGGGATTTATTCGCCCAAGTACCTTTCCTTGGGGTGCTCCAATCCTTTTTGTTAAGAAGAAAGATGGATCTTTGCGGCTATGCATTGATTACAAGTAGTTGAATAAGGCTACCATTAATAACAAATATCCATTGCTGAGGATAGATGATTTATTTGATCAACTAAAGGGAGCTCAGTGGTTTTCAAAGATAGATTTACGTTCTAGGTATCATCAGCTCAGAATTAAGGGAGAAAACATCTTGAAAATTGCTTTTCGTACCCGATATGGGCATTATGAATATTTGTGATGTCTTTTGGACTTACTAATACTCCTGCCGCCTTTATAGACCTAATGAACCGAGTCTTCAAACCTTTCCTAGACCAGTTTGTAATAGTCTTTATTGATGATATTTTGGTGTATTCATCGGATCACTAAGAGCACGAGAGACATCTTTGTATTGTTCTTTATATTCTTAGAGAATACAAGTTGTATGCGAAGTTCTCTAAGTGTGAATTCTGGTTATTAGAGGTGGCTTTCTTAGGTCACATCATAACGGAGAATGGAATTTGCGTTGATCCTAAAAAAATTGAGTTCATGCGAAAATGGCCTCGCCCAGATAGTGTGACAAAAATCATAAGCTTTTTAGGCTTGGCAAGGTATTATCGAAGGTTTGTAGAGAATTTTTCCAGATTGAAGCACTTGACTCGGCTCACTCAAAAAGGCATAAAGTTTGTCAGAGGCCTGCGAAAAAGCTTTTCAGAAGCTAAAGAACTGTTTGACCTCGGCACCTGTCCTTACACTACTCTCTGATGGCGGTGGATTTATTGTGTATTGTGATGCCTCTAGGGTAGGTATTGGGTATGTATTAATGTAGCATGGTCGAGTTATAGTTTACGCGTCCAGGCAATTAATAAGATATGAGCAGAATTATCCTGCACACGATCTTGAGTTAGCGGCAGTTGTGTTTGCACTGAAGATATGGAGATATTATCTTTATGGGAAAACCTTCGAGATATACACGGATCACAAAAACCTTAGGTATATCTTTGATCAAAGAGACCTGAATTTAAGCCAAAGACGATGGTTAGAGTTGCTCAAGGATTATGATTGCACGATTCATTATTATTCAGAAAAAGCTAATGTGGTAGCCGATGCCTTAAGTAGAAAATCTATGAGTAACTTATCTCATATCTCAGGCAACAGAAGGATATTGGCTAAGAAGTTGTATACGTGCATGACTGATGGTGTTGAAATTCAAATTCCTGAATCTGGAGTACTGGTTGCTCAAGTGCAGGTAAGATCTGTCTTAGTAGAGGAAATTAAAGAAGCTCAGATTTTGACCCCGTATATAAATGAAAAGAAGAGGTGCATCGAGCAGGGTAAAGGCGGTGACTTTAAAGTAAATGACCATGGCATCTTGAGATACCAAGATAGAATAGTAGTGCCACCAGTGCAAGAACTCAAGAATCGACTTCTGAAGATAGCTCACGCTTCTTCTTACACAACGCATCTAGGAGGAACAAAGATGTATCATGATTTGGGGCAGTTTTACTGGTGGGAAGACATGAAGGGAGACATTGCTGAATTTGTGGCTAAATGTTTGACCTGTCATCATGTAAAAGCAGAACATCAGAAGCCATTTGGCAAACTTCAGAGTTTGGATATACCCAAATGTAAGTGGGATAAAGTGACCATGGACTTGATTGTAGGTCTTCCTCGCACATCTAAAGGATATGATTCTATATGGGTTATCGTGAATAGATTGACAAAGTCAGTCCATTTTCTTCCTATTAAAACCACCTATACTTCTTCTCAATATACCCGGGTTTATCTAGATCATATAGTTTCTTTGCATGGTATACCTATTTCTATTGTTTTAGATTAGGGTTACATCAAAGTTCTGGCAGTCCTTCCAAGAAGATTTAGGCACTCAACTCTATTTAAGTACTGCATTCCATCCTCAAACAGATGGACAATCGGAGAGGACAATTCAGACTTTGGAGGATATGTTACAAGCATGCGTGATTGATTTTGAGGAAAGTTGGGATCAATACTTACATTTGATTGAATTTGCTTACAACAATAGCTACCACTCGAGTATACAAATGGCACCATTTGAAGCTTTGTATGGCTGAAAATGCAAATCTCCAATTGAGTGGTTTGACCCTAAAGAATACAAGTTGCTGGGGTCATATTTAATACAGGATGCTATAGAGAAAGTCCAGGTGATACAGGAAAGAATCATGACAGCTCAGAGTAGGCAGAAATCATGTGCTGATCATCGACGACGAGATCTCGAGTTCAAGGAGAAGGATTATGTATTTATGAAAATTTCTCCTTTTAAGGGAGTTATGTGATTTGGCAAGAAGGGCAACTGAGCCTGAGATATATTGAACCCTTCCAAATTCTCCGACGAGTTGGGGGTAGGACATATGAGTTAGCTCTTCCACCTAGTATGGATAAGATACATCCAGTCTTCCATGTATCCATGTTGAGGAAATATCTTTATAATGAGTCGCATGTCCTTGAACCTCAGACAGTAGAGTTAGATCGAAACTTGTCATATCATGAACAACTTGTGGCTATAGTTGATAGGGAAGTGAGAAAACTTCGATCGAAATAAATTCCTTCAGTAAAAGTCGTCTTGCAGCATCACAAAGGTAGTGAGGCAACTTGGGAGTTAGAAGATGTCATGAGAAAGAAATTTCCTCACTTACTTGAAGATAAAGGTAAATATTTCTAAACCTACTTGAAATTGTTAAATTCGAAGACGAATTTTCTTAAGGGGGGAGAATGTAATACCCCAAAATTTAAATTAAGGGCATTTTAGTAATTTTATACTCGGGATAGTTTTGTCATTTTATAAATTTACGTCGAGATGTTTAAAACCGAGCTAACAACATTGTATTAATACTTAATTAGCTATTGGAAGTGATTTGATAACAATTTGTTAGGTTTAGAAAATTTTTCCTTAAAGCTCTATTCATGTACCCAACCTTCAAACGAAAATTGGCATTGATGGAAAAATTCAATTGATAAACAGTTTGATTATACTGAAAGAAGACTTAATAAGGATTGATATGAATTAAATTAGAGTCAAATCTAAGGTCAAATAAGAGAGAATTGAAGTTTGGAACATAGAAAATTTTTAAATAACATATTTACCCTTTTTCTATTTAATGTCTTTTTAATTTTTCAAGGGCAAATAAGTAATTTTCACACATTTTTAATTGACATTAAAGCTAGGTAAATGTGAACATTGGGCATTACCTCTTCTTCTCGTCAGTAACCCCATTTCTTCACAGTTTTAATTTTTTTTCAATTTCCTTCAAATTACTCCATTTCCAATCGATTAAAGTTCTGTTTCTTGCTGCAAATCATACGTACACGACACGGGCTATACTCTAGAAGCTTCATTTGAGCGATTCGCTTAACGATTAGCCGGGAGGAGAATAGTGCTATTATTTACAAATTGAAAATTTTTGAAATTACTTACAATTCGGACATCTTAGGGTTAAATTGACTTCTTGGTATGATTCATAACTTCGTTGTTGTCGTATTTATGCAATTTTCGATAAGAAACTGTTCATCACGGGATACTGTTCATGATGAAAATTATTGTTCATCACAGATAATTTTTGCCGATTATACTTGTTAGGCTAGAATTAAATCGATTAATTGTTAGATTAGGTGAAATTAAATGTTATCGGAAGATATGAAATAATGAATTAAGTATAATTGACACCTCGATTACTTAGAATAAAACAGAATTCAGAAGGGGAAAAAACTTATTGTACATCAATGTTGTAGTTAAATTTTAAGCATGTGTACTTAGATTATTATGTTAATAATTAGTATAAATGTGTTATAGATACGCCGAGAGAGTGACCATCCAATCCCTAGTGATTGAGCTTCTATTCTGCTTTTTGCGACACTTGTGAGTAAATTTTTACATATTTTTCATTTCTTTAAAATTATTTTATAAAACTTAATGTTTTCTGAAATAAGGAATAATTTATTTATAAATTAATTTACATTCTGTTTTATATGGAAAATGAGACCTGTTTTGAGCTATATGTGCATATTATTATGGAGGAGTTGTTGAGATATTGTTTTTGAGGCCAGGAGGAGGCCATTGTGATTGAATTATGTTTTGTTTCTGATTTCATATTATTTTGGAGGAGTTGTTTAGATATTGTATTTGTTCTTTGAAAGCACATTCTGATTTGTGTTATATAGAGGTACTGGTACATGTGAGAAGAAGAGGGCAAATGGCGGTCTGATATTTGACCAGAAAACTATATACATCCTTGCATATTATTCTATTTTCAATTGACTATTTGAAATTATAATTTTGGAACTATAATAATATGTAGTGGATGTTCTGTTAGTATGATTTATGTTGGAAATTGATTCTGACTGTAAACATATTTTATGTCAAAACTGAATTTACTTAAAATTTTCATTTTAGTATCCACTCACTAAGTTTTCCCCAAAACTCACCCCGCCATAGTTTCCAATAATTGCAGGATTTCCTTCTAGGTGAGGATTCCAGGAGATATTCGTGAAGAGTATTGGGATTCCAGATTCTCCATATAGTTACTTAAGAGTTAATATTTGTAGTCTATTTTGTACATTAGGCACGACTTCTAATTATGTATATACATTATAAGTGTGTCTTCTGTATATTTCTGTATATATTGATATGTGTGCATATACTCTTTTAATTATGAGTATCATGGTTTATGTTTGGAAGTATATTAATGGGCATGAAGTCCATAGTATATGTGTATGAGTTCATGCATATGATTGATATTTCTCTGCATTATAGTTATATGTACAGATTTTTGTCTGAGGCTTATAGGGGTAAGATATCCCTACCTCTATGCCATCATGATACTAATTTATTGGTAAGTGACAAGGTAGTTCTTCTACAGCACCGTCAGGTTCTCAGAGGTATCAAGGCAGAGTTCAGACTTGTGTCTTTGCCCTTAATCAAGAACAAGCTCAGATTAATTTTGAAGTGGTGACAGGTATTGTTACCATTTTCAGTTAAGATGTATACATTCTTATTAATCTAGGTTCTAATAAATCATTTGATAGCCTTGTATTTGCATCTCATGCTAATAGAGAACTGTCGCCCCTAGATCAAGAGTTGATAGTTCATACCACTTTTAGACATAAATTGTTAAGGAAGATTGCCTTTAGAAATTGTGTTATTATTGTAAATAGGGTAGAATTAGAAATTGATTTAATTCCACTTAGAATGCAAGATTTTGATGCTATTTTGGGAATGGATTGGTTATCTTGGCATCGAGCTTTAATTGATTATTTCACTAAGCAAGTTGTATTTAGAAGACAGGCGGAGCTATTGTTAGTGATGATGAGAGAGCGTAACGTGCTTTCCACATGTGTTATATCTGGAATGGAAACACAGAGATTAATAAGAAAAGGCTGTCAAACATATTGGTACACGTATTTGATACCTTGATTTCAGGGTATCCGATAGAACAAGTGCTAATAGTATGAGAATTTCCAAATGTATTTCCAAATGAATTGCAGGTCTACCACTAGACAGAGAATTTGACTTCAGTATCAGGTTAGTACCTGGTACTACACCTATATCAATACCCCCATATCGCATGCACTGGCCAAACTAGGGAATTAAAGGTGTAGCTTCAAGATTTAGTTGATAAGGGATTTACCAAGCATGTCACCCTAGGGTTCATCTATTTTGTTTGTTAAAAAGAAAGTGGGACCCTACAATTATGTATAGGTTATCGACAATTGAATTGGGTCACTATAAAAAGCAAATATCCATTGCTAGGATCGATGATCTGTTTGATCAATTACAAGGTGTTGGTATATTTTCTAAGATCGATTTAAGATCAGGTTATTAGTTGCAGATTAGAGAGAGTAACGTACCTAAAACAGCCTTCCGAACTCGTTATGGGCATTATGAGTTCCTTGTAATGCCGTTTAGGTTAACCAATACCTCAGCTGCATTCATGGATCTCATGAATCAAGTATTCCACCCCTACCTTGATAAGTTCGTGATTGTTTTTATAGATGACATCTTGGTATACTTAAGAACCAAGAAAGAACATGTCCAACACCTGAGGATTGTATTACAGACTCTGAGAGAAAAGGGATTATATTGCAAGTTTTCAAAATGTGGATTCTGGCTTTAGGAGGTAGTATTCTTAGGACATGTGGTCTCAAAGGAAGGAATTTTTTTTGATCCTAGCAAGATTGAAGCAATATTGCATTGGGAAAAGCCAAAGAATGTCACAGAGATTCAAAGCTTCCTGGGTTGGCAGGTTATTATCATAGGTTTGTGGAAGGATTTTCATTGTTAGCCACCTTGTTAACACGATTAACAAGAAAAGAAGTGAAGTTTGATTGGGATGAGCAGTGTAAGTAGAGTTTTCAAATATTGAAAGATCGACTCGCATTTACTCCGATTTTAACACTTCTTACATTGGGAAATGGGTATGTTGTGTACAATGATGCATCTAAATAAGGACTTAGGTGTGTACTGATGTAGAATGGGAAGGTGATTGCTTATGCTTTTCAGCAGTTAAAGAAGCATAAAGTTAATTACCTTACTCATGATTTGGAATTGGCAGCAATGGTTTTTGCATTAAAAATTTGACGACACTATTTATATGGAGAGCAGTGTCAGATTTTCACAAACCACAAGATTTTGAAGTATCTACTCACCTAAAAAGAGTTGAATTTAAGACTGAGGCAATGGTTAGAACTCGTCAAAGATTATGACCTTATAATTGATTACTATCTGGGTAAAGCCAATGTAGTGGCAGACGCATTAAGCAGAAAATCTTTAGTCACCCTTGTGCATATAAGATTGGCCTATATGCCACCACTTTTAGAATTAAAGATGATGAGGGTAACAATAGAATATGACCATAATGGAGCATTAATAGCTCGTTTTGTAGTTAGACCCACATTGGATAGCAGATCAAGGAAAAACGGATGTAGGATGAGGAATTGATTAAAGTGCATCAAGAGATCCTAAATGGCAAACAAGACGATTTCTATTTTATATAAAATGAGATTTTAACTATGAATGGTAGAATTTGTGTCCTTAAGGATGATGAGTTGAGAAGGACAATTTTAGAAGAAGCTTATTGTTTTGCTTTTGCTATGCATTTAGGTAGTACCAAGATGTCCCAAACCATTAAAGAGAATAATTGGTGGTCAAGCATGAAGAAAGACATAGTAGAATATGTGGCCAGATGTATAGTTTGTTAGCAAGTAAAAGCAAAACATCAAAAATTAGCAGGAACACTTCAATAATTACTTATTCCCAAATGGAAGTGAGAACACATCGCAATGGATTTTGTAATGGGTTTACCGAGGACACAAGCCGGACATGGTGCTATTTGGGTGATCATTGACAGGCTTACAAAATCAACACACTTTTTGCCAATTTGAATCAAGTACTCATTGGATAAATTAACAAGATTGTATATAATAGAAATGATTAGACTCTATAGAGTACTAGTCACCATTGTATCAGATCGAGATCCCTGTTTCACATCTCGATTCTGGCCAAAACTTCAGAATGCAATGGGTACTACCTTGAATTTTAGTTTTACTTTCCATCCTCAGACTAATGGTCAGTCAAAAAGAACCATACAGACATTAGAAGACATGTTAGTATCATTTGTGTTAGATTTTCAAGGTAATTGGGATGCATATATTCCGTTGATTGGATTTGCACACAATAATAGCTACCAAGCATGTATTGGCATGGCTTATTATGAAGTACTTTACGAAAGAAAGTGCAGACCACTATTATGTTGGGATGAAGTGGGTGAAAGGAAACTCAAAAATGTTGAATTGATCGAAATGACCTCAGAAACGGTGAAAATAATCTGAGAGAGATTGAAGACGGTACAAGATAGGCAGAAGTCTTATATTGATCATCGACAAAGAGAATTAGAGTTTGATGTAGGTGATATGGTATTTTTAAAGGTATCACCTTAGAAAGGCGTGATTCGATTCAGATTGGGCCTTTTACGATCATCGAGAGAATTGGCCTAGTAGCATACAGACTAGAGTTGCCTCCAAAAATACAATAAATTCATGACGTTTTTCATTTCTCAATGTTGAAGAAATATGTTCCTGACCCTTCATATATCATCATACCTCCACCTGTTGAAATATGAGAAGATTTGAACTACGAAGTTCAACCAGTAGCAATCTTACATCGACAGAAACTGGTGTTAAAGAGTAAAGTAATTTCCATGATAAAGGCTTTATGGTGGAGTGTTTTAGTTGAAGAGATGACATGGGAACCCAAACATTAGATGTGACAACATTATCCTACCTATTTCATTAATCAGGTGAGTCGAATTTTGAGTTCTTAGTGACAATTAGATTGATATCAGCATTTCTATCATGAAAAGTAGGGGTAAAATTGTAAACTATGTTCTTCAAATTTTAAGTTCATTCATTATCACATGTGCATGAACTAATATCAATTGACATATTAACGAGGTTTAGGTGAGCTTAGCTCAGCTTATAATATGAGAAAATTTTTAATTAGTTCAAAGAATAATAGAAATTTAAATAAATAAATAAATAGAAAGAGAAACTGATCGACCAGATTTGGGAAACGGTCTACCAGCAAAAATGGGGAAAAGAAGCGATCAACCTCTTAGAGAAAACGATCGACAGTCATAAGCTAGAGCAAATTGTAAAGCTTTTAGGGACCAAATCGTAAGATTTTCAAACAATGAAAATTAAGTTACTATAATGCGACTGTATTAACCGATCGACCTACAGAATATATGTTAGGGAGGTAATGTAGCACTTTAGCAACGGGTCGATTGGCAAAATGTGTGTTGGGTGGATACTGTAGCACACTGTAGCATTGTAGCAATCCAGTGGACTGGTTTGCTGCGAATTTGGGTTTTTTTCATCCTATATCTATATATACCCAAGCCTCAACAATTTCTTTTCATTCTTTACTCTAAAAAAAAAACATAAAACTCTTTCCCCTATGATGTGATCCAGACAACACAAGGAGAACTTAAGGAGGGAGGATATATGGTCAAAAAGAGTGATCCATTACATGTTCCAGTTGGGTCTATTACAAGACAAAGAGTAAAGAAGATTAAGGAAGCAATGGCAGGTCTAGCTCAGCACATGATGGCCAAATGTACTAAGCAGATGGGAGGAGCAAATAGGCAACATATGGACTTCATAGAAGAGGGTCCTAGACTGATTCATTTGACCCAAATATTAGCAAACCAAGCCTAGCTGTGAGAAAGAGCCCGATCTATGTTTTATGTTTTAAGTTATTTCATGTTTTGATGTCATAGGCTGAACTTTAATATTATGTTTTAAATGACCAAGCACGAAATTAGGTTTCTTTTAGCTTAGAGGTTGTTTTAGTCTTTGCATCATATTAGAGTTTCTTGTGGAAAACTATTTAAACACATTATATGTCATTAAAGAGGCAGATCTGATTTTCAAGTAAATTCATGTGTTATGAGAAGAGTGATTCTTCTTGCTCAGTGATTGAACAAATAACTTATTAAAGGAGTAGCGATTTTTGTGGTGTTTTTGCTAGCAAAAGACAATCCGGATTCTACAAGGATTTTCAAGGGTAGGTTCCTTGGGGGTTTGCGTAGATCTTGGAAGGATTTTATTCTTACAAAATCACGATTCAAGGTTATTGGACTTAGTTTCTCTTTTATGGGGTTTCCTTGGCTTCGAGTTCAAGGGGCTTTTTCGTCACCTTCTCTCTAAAAAAATCTCCCTCTCTCATCTCTATTTCTCTCTACATTTTTTAAATTTCTTTCATTTTCTGTCAAATTTCTGCTATTAAATGACTCCTCGTCCTCTCCTCTTCGATTTAATATCGATTTTGAGCTAAGAAAAACAAGAAACGATAAGGAGCAAAAATGGGTTTCGAGAGAAATTTGTGGCTTTTTCGATTAAATGACTAATCGATGAATCAAATGGCTTATACAAGTTACCAATAAGCCTATTAACCCATTATAGTCACAATTTTGAATTTTGAGAATGTTAAAATATTGGGATTTGCTGTTTATCCGATTTTTCATTTTATTTTCACATAGGAATCGTAGAATTGTGTTGAATGATGATAATTGGAAGAATATGATATTGAATATGCATTGATTGCAGTTTGGAATAATTATATCTCTGTTTGACGGAAATTTAGATTTGTGTAGAATTGCGATAAATGGAAGTTTATGAAAACATATACGTGTTGAATGTTATTGAGAATAAGTATAGTCTTCTAAGACGAAAATGAGAATTTGGAATGTTTATAGCCATGGGATTTCGTTGTTGGGAATCAGATAAATAGCCTCAAAAGTTATGCCTGTAAAGTAATGTGTCAAACTAAAGAATTGTAGACATACTATTCACGAACATCACATTTAGTAAATATTATAATTATTTGGAATATTGAAATTCATGAGGCAGCGCATGTGTGATATTAGGCACCGATAATCAGCAAGTGGAACCTAATGGGCGCAAAGAGTAATTGTGGGAGTGGTGACTCTCCCTTAGTTGTGAGTGGATTATTTTTACATGTTTTACAATATTCAATTGTTTTTTAAAACTTATTGTTTTATAAATTAAGAAATAATTTAGTTATTGTTGATTTGAAATAAATATAAATGGCCTATAAATGAATTTGATATGCATGTGGCTATGAGGCCAAAAAATATAATTTCATTATGATGTTGTTGATAAAATGATTATAAATGTTTATTTTATGGATTATTTGTGGATATATTGGTGATATGGCGGAGAGGGCTAGAATTATTAATACTGTAGCTACAAATAATTAGCTTAAGGACGGATCTATTAAGAGGTCACCTAAGTGAGTGCACCGCAAGTGGGGCAATTATATAGGTGGATGTTATGGGTTGTCCATCTGCGGGATTGTCGAGGATAGTCATAAGTATTATCACGTGATTACTTGAGGCCAATGTAAGTGGTGAGCCAGTTTGAAAATTAGCATGCATTATTTATTCTTAAAAGAATTATTTTTATTGAATGGACATTGTTTACTGTACATAAAGCCCATTGACAATCTCAGAGTTCCCACATCCAAGGTAATCACCAAGAAAATGAGCCAGCCCGTTGATTTTGAATAACAGACCATAATTTCTTTAAAGTAAATTGTTTTAAAAGTATCTATGAATGTTTTTCTTAAAAATTATTTTATCCACTCATGGAGTATACTCCCGTATACTCACTCCCCTCACCTTCTAGTTTCAGGAAATTAAGCATAGCCAAGAACAATAATTAGTGGTGGTGATCAATTAAAGGCATAAGACTCTCAGGTACCATTCTCCTCCTCGACTCACAGACTGTTTAAATTAGTCAACTGGGTATGTTTTGCGAAACTATTCTATGTATTTAATTATGAATAAAAGATATTATATTTTATTGAATTCCCTGTAATATTTATAAATTAAATATACTTTTATTTGTGAGATGAGACAAGTTTATGAGAATAATTATACAAGAGACAGGTACCCAAACAGCCTTATAAGCCTAAGGGACATGTTCAAAGATTTGAAATGTGTTTTAAGGATCTGTGGCTGTTATCACGTATGGATCCCGCGGGCGGGGGTGTGACAATACGGTTGCCTTTCACCTTAAAAAGAGTTGTTGTGGGTTTCACTTGATCAAAAAAACTAGGAGATAGTTGAATCTCGGTGGTGATCTATAACCGAGAGAGTGGATATAGACCTAGCATTGTCAAATTACTATAAACTCTGTGTTTGTTTTCTATATGTACTGTTTTTTTGTTTTTGTTATACTGCATTGTATTCATTTTAAGATTTTTAATATTCTAACATTCCAATTTATACCCCTCTTGGGTATTGCCAATTGGGCCAACAAGTTACTGTATTAGAGCTCAACTCAATTAAATATGATTTACAACCTTGAGAAGTAGATCGAATGACATCTAGTAGCAACCAAACACAAATAGATGAGGGATAATTTACAAACAGGCCACTATTCTTCAATGGGACCAATTATGCATATTGGAAAAAGAGGATGCAAATCTTCTTGACAACTCTAGATTCTTAAATCCTAAACATTATAGAAGATAGGTACTTTCTACCCACAACAAAGGATGTATTAACTAGAGAAAGAAAATTAAAGCCAAAGAGAGAATGGACATCTGAAGAGAGAATTAGATTCACTTTAAATGGTAAAGCCATGAACATACTTTATTGTGCCTTAGATAGAGCTGAATTTAATAGAATGTCAAGATGTGAAATCACTAAATCCATTTGGGACATACTTGAGGTTACATATAAGGGCACTAGTAGAGTTAAAGATTCAAAAA
>JAXCLQ010034166.1:0-24607 GCA_035584115.1 Cedrela odorata | reverse complement strand
ACCAAAGTTTGAAAAGAAGAGAGAGAAAGAGAAATCCGTAGAGAGAGAAAGAGCTAGTTAAGCTTTGTGAAGCTTAAGTCGTAGCTCTAAGATTCCGATCAAGCCGGAACCAGCATCCTCAACATCGACGTGTGTGGATATCTAAGGGAAGCAAAGTCGTTGCTAGTTTGGATTGCTAAAACAAAGGTTCGGTTTTTCTTAGTTTTGTTCATAAAACAGAGTTAAATTATACACTGAAAGACACATGCATGCACATATCGATCATTAGGGAGTTTATTCCGCAAGTTTGTATAATGACAATCTAGGCTCCCTTATGGCGGTTGTGCGCCCAGAACTTCATTTCGTGCGTCGCACTTCCGCTGCACACAAAACAGAGCATGTTCATGCTTCTTGTTCTGTTCATATATAAATAATGTTGTGAAATTTCCTATATATGTATGTGATATTAGAAAATGTGTGAGCCTTACACATTCGTGGGGAATACTAAGGGAAAGTAAGTATGTCTCGCAGGTGTATGCTGGTTGTTATGTACTCGGGCCTATGGATTGGGGCATGGAAAAAGAACCGAGGTCTCACCAAAAGTATAAATATATTAAGAGGAAATATTATTTGATCAAAGAGTTTATAGTAGATAAACACTTGGTCGTGCAAAAAACCCCGTCAGTGGATAACGTGGCGAACCCACTAATTAAGCCAATGACACAGCAATAGCTGGATCACCCCTAGAGATTATGAGTATTGGATACCACGGTGATTGGCTCTGGTGCAAGAGGGAGTTTATTAAAGATATGCCCTAAAACTAATTATGTCATGTTGTTTAGGGATATCATTCCTTATATGTAATTATATTTCTGTAATTAATTATAAAATTTTTTATGATTAATAAAATGACATTTATATCATTTTGCATTTACAGTTGCTTAATAAATAAATAATGCAGAATGAGATCCCGTGATGTATTAGATGTCACGACTCTATCTTCAAGGAGTTGTAGATATGAGTACAAAGTTTTGATTTGAATACATCCAAATCAGTTTTCGGTTGAGATAATGTCATATGAAACTATGACATTGCATGACTAGCATGTTTGATGTTTCCAAAGATTAGTATTGAGTGCTAATATTTGGGTGACGAGTCTCATGTCACAAGAGCATAAACATAAGCAATACATTAGAGAACGTGTTACTGAATGTGACCAAACGTTACGAATCACATAGGTGATAATCCACAATCAATGATATGTCATACAGCCGTACTAGTATACCACTAGTCCTTTGACCTGAGGTGTCACGGTTGTCATCTACATTGAGACACATCATTCATTTGTGTATATCGCATCGAGCTAGCCATGCCTGGTGAAAGAAGCTTGCTAGCAATATGTTCTTAGTGTCTAAGGATATCATACATGAGAATGAAATCTTTGGCTAGAGTATGTGTTTCCAAAAAGGTGTTTTCGAATACAAGAATCCCGTATATGATTTGAATGCCTATTCCTATGATTGAGTTAGGGGTTTGACTATTCCATGACTTGTACTCGATCGGGAGTCAATAATAGAAGGACTTTACGACATGCACATACGACTATATAGATTCATTAGTGTCTAAGGGTTATGACGTGTTACTAGACGTTGTACATGATTATTGGGAACTTCGGATGTAAGGAGTTATACCGAAGTGCTGCGAAAGGGTTTGTATCTGCTCATGTCTAGTTCACAGTGAACCCAGGCAGTCACACACATATCGGTTACTTGATGATAATGGTTAATGCCATGTACAATATTCATTAAGTTAGTTAATGATATTATTACGATACTTTTATCATATGACAATTTAATTCT
Source organism: Cedrela odorata (assembly GCA_035584115.1). Classification (NCBI taxonomy): domain Eukaryota; kingdom Viridiplantae; phylum Streptophyta; class Magnoliopsida; order Sapindales; family Meliaceae; genus Cedrela; species Cedrela odorata. The sequence continues at coordinate 22,769 of JAXCLQ010034166.1, read as the reverse complement.
TTATTGTAAAAAATTAATTTTCTGGCTAAGACGTGCTAGCACACGTATGAGTGAAAAATATTTCGGTAATAATTTAGAATACGTAAATGTGATTTACGGATATTTGGAAACTAAGCAAAATTATTTTGTTACAAGAATATTAATGAATAAATTGTTTATTTATTAATGATTAAATAATTATTATTTAATCAAATTGATCCTTCATTGATAAATGACACCATGTGATGTTGCGAAGTGTTTTCAAAAATTGAACTAATAAGTCTATTGGGTTCTGAACCCAATCCCACTTATGAATTCTATCTTCAAGGGAAGATAACCAAATTGCCCTTTGTTGGACAAGGGAAAAGAGTCGATGAAGTTCTTGAATTTATACATACTAATATATGTGGTCCATTTAATAAAATGGCTAGAGGTGGTTTATCATACTTCATAACCTTTACCGATGATCATTCACGGTATGATTATGTGTACTAATTGAAGCATAAATCTGAATCTTTTGAAAAGTTCAAAGAATTCAGAGCTGAATTAGAGAAACAAACAGGTAAAAGTATCAAAATTTTATGATCTGATCGTGAAGGTGAATACTTAAGTACTGAATTTCTGGAATTTCTTAAAATTAATGGTATATTTTCTCTGCTTACACCTACTTATACACTACAACATAATACTATATCGGAAAGGAGAAATCGTACTTTATTGGCCATGATGAGCTTTATGAACTTACTTACATATCTTTGGGAATATGAACTCAATACCGCAATTTACATCTTGAACAAGACTCTATCCAAAACAATTACTAAGACACCGTATAAGATATAGTATGGGAAGTTTTCAAGCTTCAATTATATGAACCAGTTTATATTGATAAACTAGGTCGATCTGATCCTCAATCTTCTATAGACCAAACTCTTTGTAGAACTACTAGAATATTACGCCCTCCTCAGAGATATTATTTCTATTTTTAAAATGATTTTGAATCATTTATGATTGGAGAAGATATATGGAGGAAAAATTCTATAACTTGTGAAGAAGCAATATTATGTATTGATTCTGGAAGATGGCTTGAACCCATGAAATCCGAAATGGAATCCATGTATGCTAACTAAGTGTGGTTACTTATTGATCCACCATAATGAATTGCTCTTATCGGTTGTAAATGGGTTTACAAACGAAAAATTGGCAAGGATGGAAAAATAGAGACTTTTAAAGCGATGTTAATAGTAAGGGGTTATAATAAAAAATAAGGTGTTGATTTTTATGAAACATTTTCCCAATAGCCATGCTAAAATGCATTTGAATATTACTAACTATTGCGGCCTATTATAACTATGAGATATGGTAAATGAAGCTAAAGACAACCTTCCTCAATGGTTTCATTGAGGAGTCCATATACATGCAACAACCCATTTATGGATTCTAGAAACTGGAACATACGATTCTATGATACAGTCAAATCATTTGGCTTCATTAAAAATATTAATGAACTGTGTGTCTATAGATTAGAGAATAACAATGTCATCACATTCCTTGTTTGTATGTAGATGACATACTACTCATAAGAAATGATGTGAGCATGTTATCTGAGACTAAATTGTGGTTATCTAATGTTTTTTCCATGAAAGATCTAGGAGAAGCAACCTTCATTTTGGGTATGCGTCTTTATAGAGATAGAGCGAAACAAATGATAGATCTTTCCCAGAGTTAGTACATAGATAAAGTACTGAAGAAGTTCAGTATAAATAGCTCTAAAAGGGGTTTCTTACCCTACAGTCATGGCGTTCATCTCTCTTGTCAAGCTCCGATTTACCTATACAGGTATGTAACAACCGCCACACAACCGCGAGATATACTTCTCACCTATACTCCCACGATTGTATAAGGCTTCCCATATTCCATCCATACAATATATATATAATCCCAAATTTGATATTTCAAGTGCATGTCCACATACACACACACACACATATATTTGTTATTTATAAATTAATATTCCTATATAGTTTATGGATCCCTGCTAAAATCCCTTATACATATATAACCTCAGAGGCCTTAAATACCCATAAGTCTTCTACAATTGTACTCTGCAAAATTTGATTTGGGGAGTGGACTCGTAACCTCCTTGCTATCTGTCTAATCTGAAAATGTTTTTTTAAAAAATAAAACATAAGTATAACTCAGTGAATAAATGGATAAACATAATCTGAAATTCATAAAAATGAGTAAGGGTATCACATTTTTAACAAGTTAAATATAGATTTTTCCCCAACAATTTAAAATACTTCTTCTATTCCACTTAACATGTTAAAACAATTTAATATTTTAAAATTTTGAAATTTAATCTGTTCACTTAAAAACTCAAACAAATAATATAAAATAATTTCACTTTAGAGGAAGGCTCACCCTTTTCGGTCCATTCCTTTAAACTTAATTTCAGAGGAAAGCTCACCCGTCACAGTCCATCCCTCGAGGCTTTATTTCAGAGGAAAGCTCATCTATCACGGTCCATCCCTCAAGGTATTTATTTCAGAGGGATGCTCACCCATCTTGGTCGATCCCTCCAAAATTATTACAAGGGGAAGCTCACCCATCGTGGTCTATCCCTTATACGTCATGTAATCTATCTGAGCACGGACGCACTCGCACTAAACACTTGCACCAAACAATCTCAACACATACAATCTACAAATTATTTTCTATCATAAACATAAGTCACATAATCAAAACATTCAATTATCACACATCAACTCATTCTTAGAATCCCATCATAGACTTTTAAAAACATTTCATTGAATTACCCTTACTCATGACATGTTAAATTCATATTCAAAATACATTAAAATTTCATAAATAACTAAAAGAATTTAACATTCAAGCCTTTCATAAATCAATAAACAATTAAACACGTAACTTATTTATTTAAAATCATGAAAACATATCCATCTACTCACCCTTTAAGCACTAAGATGTTCAATTCAAAATGTTGGCATCGAACGCTCTGGTTGTCAATCTACAATTAAACGATTTCTCATTACGATTTAATATAATTATCTATTTAATAAATAAATAAATATATGTATTATACTTGAACTTGCCACCTAATAAAACCTCAATATGTTTTGATTATCTATTATATCAAATCTGAATTTTTCCCCCCGATTCACTAACTAACTTTTTTCTAGGGAACATTTTATTTAATAGTGCACACCCTACGCTTATGACAAATGTGCGCGGCACAAAATAGGCAACGTATCTTGATCTAGGTTTTTGGTGCCACACTTTATTTTGAGTCTAATTTCTGCTGCACTTCACGGATTCAGATTTCGAATCCGATTACTCAAGTTACAACAAGTTTTTGACATATGACTCTAGAAAACAGGGTATGGTTTCCTACAGGGTAGCCATGTTCTAAATTTTCCTACAATCTCGTCTCTTCACAAAACAAACTTATATTTGAATATGTTATGTGCCTAGATGTACATTTTCTATATAATTTTATGGCTCATCAATCCGATGTCCAGAACTCATTTAATTTTCATTTTTCCGAGCCCTGGCCAGTGTTTCCAGCAATTGCCAACATACAAATTTGGCTCTATGTATTTAACACCTTCCAGCCACTAAACTCATGACCCATCACACCTAATTCTTTCATTTTTCTGACCTCGGAACATATATATGGGAGTGTATAATGATCGTTTACATTTCGCACGGTTAAGTATCAATTTTTGCAACACCGATCAAAAATACTACCAACAATTTTCACACTTACAAAGTTTTTTACCACCTTTTTCATGCCAACTCATTACCAAACACCATTCAGCCCCAACAATTACATATAAACACAATTAAAATTTTCATTTTTCTACCACATAAACACCACCATCACTCAACCATTTCAAATTTGCTGCCACCTACAAATTTCTATTCATAACCTACAATTTCAACGTCATCACCCATAATTTACACCAAATCCACCTCCTTCGACATCAACAAGCACACACACACACACACATATACACACCATTCACAATATTCATATATTTAAAACAACTCATAATTTCATGTTTTAATATTAATTAAACATCAAAACCACATACAAACTTACCTATTTACTAAAACACCATGCCTTCGCCTCTCTTTTTTCTCTTTCTTTCTCATTCCTCACCTGGTTCGTGTTGAAGATATGTCCTAGAACCAATCGTGTCATGTGATTCAGGAATATCATTCCTTGTATATATATATATATATATATTTCTGTAATTAACTATAAAGTTTTTTACGATTAATGAAATGACACTTATATCATTTTACATTTACAGTTACTTAATAAATATAAATAATGAAGAATAATATTATGTGATGTATTATGATGTCAAAACTCTATCTGTAAAGAATTGTAGGTACGAGTAAAGAGTTTTGATTTGAATACATCCGAATCAGTTCCCAGTTGAGATGATGCCATATGAGGGTATGACATTTCATGACTGGCATGTTTGATGCTGCCAATGATCAGTATTGGATGCTAATAGTTAGGTGATGAGTCTCATGTCACAAAAGCATAAACATGGGTGATATGTTGGAGAACATATTATTGAATACGACAGATTACATGGGTGATTATTCATAGTCAATGATACGTCACATAGTCGTACTAGTGTACCACTAGTCCTTTGACCTGAGGTGTTACGGATGCCATATGCACTGAGGCACATCATTCACTTGTGTATATCGCACCGGGCTAGTCACGTCTGGTGAAAGAAGCTTACTAGCAATGCTTACAATTATTTTTAAATAAAACTTAGGGTAAATGAATGTTGTGTCACATCCCATATCACTAGTAGGATGAGTCTGGGCTATAAGTTTCCTTTTAACTTAATAGATGCGTTTGGGGTTGTAAAACTCAAGAGCAAACCTATGACGGGCTGTGTGCCCAAAGTAGACAATATCTACTCATGTTAGGCCTAGGCTGTTACATTTGGTAAAAGAGCCTAATGTGTGGATGTTATGTGACATGTCTTCTGTTATGTGAATTGTTTGTTATAGCCCCCTCACGATGAAGTGAGATTCAAAGGAGGTGGGAGAAGGGGGGGTGGAATGTCACATCTCGTATTGCTAGCGGGTGAGTTTAGGCTATAGGTTATATAGCTTAGGTCCTCTTAACTCAGTAGACGCATTTTGGGTTGCAAAGCTCAAGAGTAAACCAGTGACGGGCTGTGTGCTAAAAGCGAACAATATGTACTCAATTATTGGGCCCGGGCTATTACATTTGGTTTCAAAGTTGTAATACCTACTTTTTCTAAACATATACTATATATTTATGTATAGATAATGAGTTATGTTTTTATAGGGGTCAATATATAATATAGGTAATAATAGAATGTTTTAATAATAAGTTATAACTTTTTGGTAAAATAGAAAAAAAAAATTTAAGTCAAGGACTAAATTAAAAATTTCCAATTAGTATAAATTTATCCTAAGTTGTGTTTAGTGTATTGTGGCTGACTTTGGAAAGAAAGAAAAGAAAAGAAAAGCAAAGAAAAAAAATGGAGAAATAGATTTTAACTTTGAAAATTAGTAAGTTTCCTTCTTATTTTTATTTCCATTATTGGTATCAATGATTATTATGAGTTAGTATGCAATTTTTGTCACGACCCGATTCACCTATACGAGTACGTAACAACCACGAGATATACCTCTCACCCGTATTCCCACAATTGTGTAAGGCTTCCCATATTTCATCTATATATATATATATATAATCCCATAATTAATTATTGCACATGTATGTCTATATATATATATATATTGAGTCCATAACATCTACAACAATAATATATTTGTTATTTACAAATTAGTAATAATACATAGTTCATGGATCCCTACTAAAACTTCACATACATACATAATGGCGGAGACATTAAATACCTACAAGTCTCGTACAACTGTACTCTGCAAAATTATGTCTGTGGGTGTGGACCCACGACCTCCTCGTAATCTGTCTAATTTAAAAATATTTTTAAAAATAAAATGTGGGTACAATTTAGTGAATAAATGGATAATAGTAATTTGAAATCATAAAATATGAGTAAGGGTAACACATTTTTAACGAAATAAATATAAATTTGTCACAACCATTTAAAATACTTCCTCAAATCTAATCAACATGATAAAACAATTTCACATTTAAAAATCTAAAATTCAAACAGTTCACTAAAAATCATACAAGTAGTGTAAACAAATTTTATTCCTGAAATTTTATTACTGTGAAAAGCTCACCCATTATAGTCCATCCATTTAAACTTTTTTTTAGAAGGAACCTCACACATTACGGTCCGACCCCCAATACTTTATTACAGAAGAAAGCTCACCCATATTGGTCCGACCCTTAAAGCATGAAATTCACATGACATCTTTCATCACATATGTCACAATTCAACACAATTCAACAAACATCAATTTATCCACATAAATATTTAATATTTCTGTGGGTGGATTGACGTGTGGTAAATTGATTTGTATTGACTTGTGAAGTATATGATGAATGTTGTATGCGGATTTTATATTTTGAGATTTTGGGTGCAAGTGCTCAGTTTGAGTGTGTCTATCCATAGGTATTTTCGCCATTACCCGAGAAAAATAAGTAAGGGAGAGGTTACATATATTTTTGCCCTTGCTTGAGAAAGGGGTAAAGGAGATGTTACATTTTCGCCTTTATCATTTAGTAAGAGGCAAATGAGAGGTTATGATTGGATGAGTCAACGTTTGGCACTGCATCTATTTGTCCAGGCCAATGCTAACGAGTGGACTAAATGATTTTATATATTTATGTAAAATAACTCACTAGCGGGTCTTGAGGTGTTCATCAATAGTGCACTGATGAATGTCTCAAGGGATAGTTTCGTGGTAAGCCCATATATATTTTACTGAACATCCACAAATATGACATATGAAATTGGTTTTATCATGTTGTTATATTTGAGGAAATAATTTAAATTATGGCGTAAACCTTGTATTTCTTGCAAAAAAAAAAAAACTCTGATACTCTTACTTATAATTTTTTTTATGATTTTTAGGTTTATTATTATTCATCTATTTATTCACTGAGTTATACTCACTCATTTATTTCCTTAAAAATATTTTCAGATTAAACAGATTGCCAAGAGGTCGCGAGTCCACTTCTCATACCAAATTTTGCAGAGTATAGTTGTAGGAGACTTGTAGGTATTGAATGTCTCTGATGTTATGTATGTATACGAGGTTTTAGCAGGGATCCATGAACTATGTATTGTTACTGATTTGTAAATAACAAATATATTATGGGTGTAGATGCTCTGGATTCAATATATATATATATATATGTGGATATGCATGAGAAATATCAAATTTGAGATTTATATATTTGTATGGATGGAATGTAGGAAGCTTTACACAATCGTGGGAGTACATATGAGAAATATATCTCGCGGTTGTGTGACGGTTAAATATTTGTCTAAACCATATTCCAAAAAATATACGATAAAATATTTATTTAAGTATTTTTTTCTAAAATATTCATAAATCAAATATTTTGTATAAATAACATTTTAAAAATAAAATATCTACTCACAGGTTTACGCTTAACCATTTCCAACTTGCTGTCTCCCCGATGGTTGACTAGGCCGACTATCTACAAATACACGTCTTTCTGTTAAAACCTGAAATACTATATACTTGTCATAAAAACTAAGAAATATACCACACATGATCTTAATTATTAATAGATAATATAAGAGTCTCGGACTATAGTTACCTACTTTGAAAAAATCTTAATTTCTATTTTATTTATCCCAAACAACATCTATTAACAACAACGGTAATTTTGTCTTTTTGCTGGTATCGTTCGATAATGAACTTTAAATCAAATTCTTAATATGTTCATCCCTTATATGTCTAGATTACGTGGCTTTTTACGATATTTAATTTGAATTTCTATATCCAAACTTATACTTAATTAAACAAATACTATTTCAACCAAGTTTTGTAACAAATCCTTGAGCTTCTCTAATTTTCTGGGAATTTGTTCCTCAACGGAAAATTCTAATTTTTGACTATGTTATTCTTTTTTATGTCTAGTTTCTGTAATCTTTATGGATCCTAATTCCAATTCTTATTGTTTGAGTTATAATCAATTTATCACACACTGTGCAGATACGCGATAGTGTGTGGTGCCGAAACAGGGCACCTATATTCCAAAATTTTTTGCAACTTTGTTCCTTCATGAAAAATTCTAATTTTTGGATATATTATTTCCTTATGTGCCTAGTTTACAAGAAATTTTATGGCACTAAAAACCAATGTCGGGAACCCTATTTCGTATTAAGTTTTCTTTCCATTACTCTGTATTTTCGGCAAACCAAAATACAACACGAAGCAATCTCTTCTAAAATCTATGAAAGATGTATTGTTTCTCGAAAAATTCTAAATTTTGTTGCTCGTAATTATGTCTAGTTTTTCTAAGATTTTATGGTGCATTAATTATATATTTATAATTTATTTTATAAGCCAAATACCAAGTTTAGGTCGGAATTCTAGCAAACCAAAATAGCACATGTTGCAAATTTTTCAGCCCTACGATTTTACCACCCTTTTTCATACCTAATTAGCTCTTTAATTGTATCATTTTTATACTTAAACACAACAATATGCCCACAATATTCATTGTTCTATTCAAATTTGAACATTTTCTAGCAACTTTTCATTCATAAACTTTCATACTTGCTCGTATTCATCCATACCATGTTATACTATACACCTCATACTTTTAAACATAGCCACCTACCTTAGAAATACAGCCATATATATATATATATATATATCCAAATCATGCATCTTGTCTACATTTTTCTTCACACAACACAAAATTCCACATCTCATCAATAAAACAAAATATTTACTTCATAAATTATCAACCAATACACAATTTCTTACCATTTATTTTCACATTTACTACAACCTACACCTCTACCACTTCCGACAATTTTTCCAATTTCCTTAATATCATGTATATTCATAATTTATTCTCATTATGTTTTGCACTCCAAAACAGGGCCCTATACATTTAAAACATGTACCGCCATGCATCACTTAAAACATTTCTAATATTTGCATGCATCACGAACATTTTACTTCATATTTCACTTGCCTAAATACAACCTGAGGATGATGCTCTATTTCACGTTTGCAGTAGAAGCACGGGATTAGTTTCCAAGTGCGTGACCATCGCTAGAAGGCCATGCCCGTTTCACGGACATGTATAAAGGCTTCCCACAAATCTAGACAAGTACATATGTATATTTTTTGTATTTAAAATAATTTTAAATATAAACATAAAATGCAAAGTTCAGAAGTCTTACTTCTTTCCTTTGCAATCTGGAATAGCAAGTGAACCTCTTTGCTTGTTACCTTAGGTGTTCACATGTCGGTGTTGGTGACAGTGGTTCCAGCTTCATTATGGATCAGCTTCGGTTTTAGCTTCATCAAGCTACACCAAACTTTCTCTCTCTAGTTTCCTTCTTCTCTCTCTCTACTGGTTTTTAGTTCATAACCAAGCATTCACCAAGTCTTCTCTAAGGATGGTACTCTGCAAATTTTCAGAAAGAATGAAGAAGAAGAAACTCTCGATTCTCTATCTTGCAGGCTTTGATGTGCGTTGTATCCAATGCATGTTTTCAACACTCAACACTTGAGTGTTTTCCTGCACAGCCGTCTTTGTCCATACCTTGCCTGCCCACTTGCCTCTCATTTCATTAATTGAATAAAGGCAACGTGACAAGGCTTGATTGATTGGCTAAGAGAGAGAATATATGTGTAATATACATATATCCTTATATATATATATATATATATGCTCATACACATACAAATATCTTATACATATATATATTACTTTAATATATATATTTGTAGTAATGATTAAATATATATATATATTACTATAATATATATATAATACAATATTATATTAATTACTTATAAGATATTATTATTATATTATTACTTTAATCAATATTAAAGCATTATATCATTATATAAATACTAATATAATATCTGTAAATCATATTTACGTTATCCCATAATTAACTGAATCATTTCCTACGCTTATGAGGGCTAACTCGTCCTTACCAAGAAATATATTCTTTACAATAAAGAATCAAATTGTTACCCGATCAAAGTATCGGAACAATATCATTAACCAATTAATGATTATTGTGTAATAGCAAATGCCTTCATCATCAAGTAATCAACTGTGTGTGACCCTTGGGTTCACTGTGAACTGGATATGAGTGGATATGAACTCCTTCGTATCACTTTGATACAACTTTTTGTAACTGAAGTTTCCAATGATCATGACCGATCTCTAGCAAGACGTCATAACCTCTAGACACTAATGAATCCATATAGTCCTACGTGCATGTAATAAAGTTCATCTGCTATCAACTCTCAATCGAGTGCGGGTTATGGTATTATCAAATCTTTAACTTAATCATAGGATCTAAACCTCAATCATATATAAGATTCATATATTCGCAAAACACTTTTTTGGATATACTTGCTTTGGCCAAAGACTTTATTCCCACATATAACAGTTCCATCTAGGATCTCACTTGTTCTTATATACCTAAACACATTGCCAACAACTTTTTTCACCAAACATAGCTAGCCCGGTGCAATATACACAAGTGAACGATGTGCCTCAGTACGGAAGGCAGTCGTGATATCACAGGTCAAAGGACTAGTGGTATACTAGTACGGTAGTGTGGCATATCATTGACTGTGGATAATTACCCATGGGATTTGTCATGTTTGGTCACGTTCAGTAACACGTTCTCCAACGTATTACCAATGTTTATACTCTTGTGACATGAGACTCCTCACTCAACTGTTAGTATCCAATACTAATCTTTGGTAATATCAAACATACCAATCATGCAATGTCATAGTCGCATATGACATCACCTCAACTGGGAACAGATTTGGAAGTATTCAAATCAAAACTCTGTCTTTATATCTACAACTCCTTGCTGATAGAGTTATGATATCATAATACATCATGGGATCTCATTTTGCATTTTATATATACAATATATATTATCAACTATACATGCAAAATGATATAATAGTCATTTTATTAATCGTAAACAAGTTCACAATTTGTTACAGAGTTATATATACATAAGAATGATATCCTTGAACTGTATGACACAATTGGCTCTAGGGCATGTCTCCAACACAACCAAACACAATTATTTATATAAAACAATCATTGCCATAAACAAAATTTATTTACCACTATATTTAGTATTCTCAACCACTTATTTTTCATAATCAACATATACACATATAATTCCTACATTAATTAACAATCACCTCAATAATTTTTTTTTAGATTTTGGAAGGAATCATTACCTTCTTAGCAGCCAAATTGTGTCTCTTCTTTCCCCTGTCTCTTCTCACATCTCCCTTATTTGCTTCTCATCTCTCAGTTTGGCCTCCCTTTGCCTTTTCTTCTTCTCCTCTCTATTGCAAAAATCTTCTTTTGCACTTCTTCTACTCTTTCACGGCAGCACCACTCTTCGCCCTTCCTCTTGGACAACAATTTCTCTCTTACTTGCTCAGCTTTCCTGCTCTCTTATTTCTCTCTTAACTCATCCTTGTTTCAATTTACTAAATCATCACCCAAAATTACAAACCAAAGCAGCAACCAACAAATTGAGAAAACCAAATCAGCTTCTCTTCAATTTATGTCCAAGGCCAAAGGTGGGTTTCATTTCTTACTTATTTTGCTTCCTCTTACTCGGCAATACAGCCTCCCTCCTCATCTCCTCTTTAGGTCAGCCACTTCACTTCCTCTTCACCACTTCTCTTTTCATGCCCAAAAAAGTTTTCTTCTCCCTTGCTTCTTCCACTTTCGGCAAACTCTTTCTCCCTCCCTCTCATTTCCCTTTTACATTTCTTACTCTTCCTTTCTTTCATTTATATTCTTTCTTTTTACTTCATTAATTTTCTACAAAAACAAAGAATTCTCTAGAAAAATACAGAGTTTAATTTGGGCCATTTCTAAATGCACCCTTAGGCTTGAAATTTGGACTTGGGCTTATTAAATAATTTAGGCATACATCTATGTGTGTGTGTGTGTGTGTGTGTATATATATATGTTTATCTATATAACATAAATTGGACTTACATATAACTTTTGGCTTAAATTATTTATATTGGCCTTTATTTATCCAAGCCCAATTTGCAATTTAATTAACTTAAATCCCTAATATAATTTATCTTTTATTCTCTATTATATATATATATATTACTTGTCCCAAAATCAAATAACTTATTAAATAATAAATTCCAAAATTTACTTCTTCACAAAGTTTCTGCATCATCAATACTTAATGTACTCTTAACACAATTAAAATACTCAAATTAATAATCATAATCGCCTAATTCAACATGTAACATTCTATGCCTCATGCAGAATCCTCGATTATTTGTTTTCTCATAATCTATTTTAAAACCTTCTCATAAATCAAAATTTTAATAAATTTAGTTTTTTTTTTCAAAATTTTGAGTTCTACAAGTATATTTACCTCTTGACAATTATAACCCAATTAAATTAAACATTTGGACTTATAATCAAATATTAAGATTCATAAGTTTCATATACGGCATCAAAAAGCATAACATAACTCATTAGATTTCAGTTGTACAACTTACATTATCCATTCCATTTGGTCACTTAATATTCCTAAACTCGCCAAAATCTGACCTTATGTTTTTTAAGGAATTTTCCTTATACTTAAACGACATTCTTTTATCATGAAATCAAAACATAATCTTTAAAAATCATAGTATAAAACTATTTCTTATCATATTTCCATCTAGTTCACTTATCCTAATAATGTAGAAAATATGCTGAGTAGTTTTCAATATTCTATTTTTACAAAATAGAATACTTGTTCAAATATTATATAATTTTATAGAGATGATATAGACATATAGACAGTAAAAAAAATAAAATATTTGAGACTAAATTCTCACTATAACTATTTTAAATAAGTTTCACTTTAGAATTTTCAGATTCTGCCAAACAAGTTTTGCAATGAGTCATGTTCATTCAAAAATTCATAACAATTCGAAAACATGAATTTAATCCTAAACTTTTAATATGATATAATAGACTGTTGTCCTAGTTGGCAACACCTAAGAGGGGGTGAATTAGGTTTTTAAAATTTAGCAATTAAAAACATATGCAGTGTAGTGCAGTAATAAAACATTAATTAGAGAGAGAGATACAAACACAGTTTTATAGTGGTTCGACAAATCTTGGCTTACATCCACTCTTTCGGATGCAAATCATGAATGGAACAGTGAGCCCAAGCATGCTCTGTTTTTGTGAGCAAGAGAAGCGCGATGTACGGAATCCATTTCCGGTAGCGCGACCGTCGCAGGGAGCCATGACCATCACAAGGCCATGCGAAAATGGCTTCCCATCTAATATGGACATGCACATATGCATGTGTTAGCTTTCAAAACAAGTTTAAACATTAAAGCAAAGATGAGATATCTCACTTTTTGGCTCTGCAATCTGGAACAGCAACAAGCTTGCTTCCTCAGGTAGTCCACATGTTAGAGTGATGATGCCGATTCCAGCTTATTTGGGATCTTCAAGCTTTGGTTTAAGCTTCAACAAGCTTACCAAGCTTTCTCTCTCTAGATGCTCTCTTCTCTCTCTTCTATTTTTGCTTTAGTTTACAACCAAGCACAACCTAAGCTAGCTTCAATAAACTGTTCAAGGTTGAAGAAGAAGATACTCTTTTGGTTTTGAAGAAGAAAACACACTCTCTCTGTTTTTGTTTACTTAACCCTTAAGTGTTTTAATGAAATCCAATTTGATAAAATATCTCCACCAACTGCCACCTATGCCAATTAACTGACTTGCATTCTACAAATCATCATATAAATTGAATGCAACACAATGAGTCATTGTTAAGTTGGTGAAATGCATTGATTACTCTTAATCAATTACATGTATTACAATAATACACATATAAATATATGTATATATATATATATATATACATTAATCAAATTAACACACACACACACATATATATATATTTATATTAATAAAGAGAGAGAATTAATTATATATATACATATATATTACTTTAATATATATATATACATTCATTAATAAATATCTAATATATATTAACAATTAAGATTAAGATATTTATTATTATATTAATATAATTGATATTTATATTTTATGATTACATTAATCATATTAAATATAATATCCATATATCAATATCCGTAAATCATATTTACAGTATCCCATAATTAAACCAAAATATTTCTCACGCATACGCGTGTTAGCGTGTCAAAGCCTAAAAATATATTTTTTACAATAAAGAATCAAATTACTACTCGATCATTATCTGTACAATATTATTAAACAATTAATGATTATTGTATAGTAGCAGCCATTATCATCAAGTAACTGACTATGTGTGTGACCACCTAGATATACTGTGAACTGGACATGAGCAGATAGGAACCCCTTCGCATCACTTCGGTACAACTCATTGCATCCGAAGTTCCCAATGGTCATGCGTAACCTCTAGCAAGATGCCACGACCCCCAGACACTAATGAATCTACAAAGTCATATGTGCATGTAGCAAAATCCTTCTACTATTGACTCCCAATCGAGTGTGGGTCATGGATAGTCAAACCCCTAATTCAATCATAGGAACTAGGTCTCGATCATATACGAGAATTATGTATCCAAAAATACTTTTACAAAAACACGTACTCTGGCTAGAGATTTCATTTCCCGTGTATGACATCCCCGCCTAGGATCTCAAGTTCTAATATCTGAGCTAGCAGATTCCATCTTGCTCATCACCTATCCTCATACATCAAGAACACACTGCCAACAAGCTTCTTTCACTAGGCATGGCAAGCCCGGTGCAATATACACAAATGAACAATGTGCCTCAATGTAGAGGGCAGCCGTGACACCTTAGGTCAAAGAATTAATGGTACACTAGTACGATTGTGTGACGTATCATTGACTGTGGATAATCACCCATATGATTCATCACATTTGGTCACGTTCAGTAACACATTCTCCAACGTATTACCCATGTTTATGCTCTTGTGACATAAGACTCGTCACCCAACTATTAGCATCCAATACTAATCCTTGCCAGTAACAAAACATGCCAGTCATGCAATGTCATATTCCCATGTGATAATACCTCAACTGGGAACTGATTTAGATATATTAAAATCAAACTCTGTACTCATATCTACAACTCCTTGCAGATAGAGTTTGACGTCATAATACATCACGGGATATCATTCTACATTTTATATAATATATATATATACGCAACTGAATATGCAAAATGATATAAATGTCATTTTATTAATTTTAAACTAATTTACAATTAATTACAAAGTTATATATACATAAGGATGATATCCCTAAACTGTTTGGCACGATTGGTTCTGGGGCATATCTCTAACAAATCACTTCCTTTGAGGTTCAACTAACTTCTTATTTTGACGAGACAAGAAATACCCAGTACACTTCTTCTGAGGTGAAAGTTAACCTTACAACTTCTTTTATATGAGTGAAGATATCCCAAGGTGATCTTTTTTAGTACGAGTGAAGATGTACCCAACACCAAGTTACAAATGTATATTAGATTTTTACTCTCACACGAGAGCAGGTATTTCAATAAGCTCTCATAAGAAAATTTTTCTCACACAAGATTTGAAAGATTTATAGTAGTGAAAGAAAGATTATTGTTTACGTATACCAATGCTGTTCAAGGATTTCTTATTGATATTTATTGTAAGTAATTGTTATTTTGTGTTCTTCACTGTGCATCTTTTATATATATTTATCATTTTTGTGAAGCAACACTTGTCCAACGGCTTGGTTTTGTGTATTTATTGTTCTCTATTAATGTTGCAGAAGTTACCTTGAGCTTTAAAAGCATAGAGAGTATCGATTCGTTTCTCCATGTATCGATCTCTTTAAGTGAACAGTATGATTTGCATCTCGAGTGTCGTTCTCTTCTTCTATAAGTATCGATCTGTTTATGATGGAAATATTTATGAGTTTTAGTGTATTGATTTCTTGATGCTAGATATTGATTTGGTTAACTTCGTAATTATTTTCCAACTCTCTGTCACGGCAAGTATCGATCTCTTGTCTCCATGTATCGAACTGGTTGCCTCTGTAATTATTTTGCAACTCTCTATAAAGACCATGTATCGATCTGCTGATCTCCATGTATCGATCTAGTTGCCTCTGTAATTATTTTGTAACTCTCTGTGAAGACCATGTATCAATTTACTGATCTCTATGTATCAATCTAGTTGCCTCTATAATTATTTTGCAACTCTCTATGAAGACCATGTATCGATCTGCTGATCTCCATGTATTGATCTGGTTACCTTGGTGATTTCATCTGAAGCTACTATCTCAACAAATATCAACATCCTCATTTTTTTGTATTGATCCTTTTTGATGTATCGATCTGTTATTGATCTTGTATCGATTCGTTTATTCATATATCAATCTATTTGTCTTTGAGTATCAATCTGCAGGCTTTCTAATGCACTTGCACAGAATTTGTTAACTAATAATTTCAAGCATATTCAAACAAGATTTTGAGATACATTTAAGACCTTTTTTATTTTACTTAGACATTATAAAAAACATATGCATGTTAAGGTTTAATATCATCAATTTCTCTCATGATATCATTATAGATACCTTAAATCAGTGTATAAAATTTTATAATTTTTGAAGATAATTTGGTTAACCAAAAAAATTTCGTCATTTAGACGTTTTGCAAAAAAGAGCAGTTTTAAGCATCTTAGGTACTGATTTAGAAATTCATTAAAAATTGAAAACTTAATATTTTTGAATGGAACGAAATTCATCAATAACCTACAAATGTCTAATTTTATCACATAAACAAAATTTTCCAAATTTATGACTCATGATTTTACAAAATTTAAAGATTGATCTACTGTCACATATCAACTTTGCAAAAGTTGTCTTTCGTCCATTCATTCTTAACAAATAATTACCATTAATTTATTATTACAATAACTTCATGCCTAAACACCCCAAATCATATTTTATAATCTTATAATTATAATTATTTATGGACATATAACAAAAATTTTAGAACCTAAAATTTCGATATAAATCAAGTTTATAAAATTTTATATTAATGATAAGGTTTCGATATATTAAATTGTGAAAGGAATTAATTGACGTTACGCATGCATAGTTAACACGAAATTGAAACATAGAATGTTATAGAGATATATATATATATATAGATATATACCTAAGTATGTGATTATCATTATTATTACTTTCATGATAATTACAAATGATATAAGGACTATATTGAAAAAAATTCAAGGGGTAAATAGGTAAAATTATAATAAGTTAGGGAAAGAATGCAAATACTAGAAAGTGGGGGCCATTATTAAAATATTCATATTATTATATTATGGCCCAATGAATATTACTAAGTTAAGCCCAAAATCCTACTAAGTGAGGCCAATATAATTAAGCAAATTCAAGCCCAAATAAGATTACATTAAAGCCTAAACTATAAACCAAAAGCCCAAGCCCAAATGTGTGATGTTTATCCATTAAAACCTCTAGAATTTTCTACCTTAGACAAATTAAAGCTAAAAAGAAAAGAAAAATAAGAAAGGAAAAGAGAGCAAAAAAAGTGTAAGAGAAGAGAAAGGGAGAAGTGTCATAAGTTAAGTGGAGGAGGAAAAGAAGTGCATGCAAAGGAGAAAGGAAGAGTGTGTTGCCGGAAAAAAAGAAAAAGGAAGAGAGGGGTAGCCAAAATAGGTGAGGAGAGAGAGAAGAGAGAGAGAAAGGTGAAGAAAGTGAAAGGAAGAAAGGAGAAGGTGAGAGAGAAGTTGTTTATTTTGGTAAGTGTGTGTATATGTTTGATTTTGAAGTTTTATTGTTGTTTTATGTTTATTTGATGTTGAATTGATGCAATAACATGAATTTGTGGTTATTGCAAAATTTGAATGTATGAAATGATATGTTTGTGTGTGAATGAGGATGGTTTGATGAGGAATGAGGTATGGAATAGGTGAATGAAGAGTTATATTGTTGACGTGCATTATGTGTGTAATTTTTGGCTTTAGAAAATTGTGGTAATGAGTGCTCTATATATTAGGCAATATATAAGCTAATTTTTGGCCAAATTTTGATGATGTTGCATACATGGAAAGTGTATAAATAAAGGGTCATGAAGTATGGAAAAGAGACCCTTAGACTAAATTCGAATTTTATTCAAAAAAATTTTAATCATATTGATGTTTATTTAGGTGGCAAGTTAGTACATAATACGTTTGTTTTATTCGATTAGACATATTGTATTAGAGCCTAATGAGGAATCGTTTATTATAGATTGACAACCCGAGCATCCAACACCAACACCTTGAATCAGCTATCTTAGAGTGTAACAGGTGAGTAGACGGGATGCTTTCAAGGTTTTTAAATAAATAAATTACATGTTTAATTGTTTAATTTTAAGAAAAATTTAAATAATAAATTGTTTTGTTGATTTATGAAGTCAAAAATGTATCCTAAGTATGGATTCAATATGTTTGAGTAAGGGTAATTTCATCAAATGTTTAATTTTATAAAATGTACTCTTACTCATGACATATAAATTCTCATATTTTTAACACATTCAAATTTCAAGAATTCACAAAAAAATTAAACATTTGAATCATTTTAAATTCCATAATTTCATAAAACAATTTAGCATTTGAATCATTTTATTTTAAAAGAAAAAACTCTGAAAATATATCAATCTACTCATCCGTTACGCTTTAAGATATCTAATTCAAGGTGTTACAATTGAAAGCTCGGGTTATCGATCTACAATTTAACGATTCTTCGTTAGACTTGATACAATATGTCTAATGGAATAAAACAAACGTATTATATACAAACTTGTCACCTAAATAAACATCAATAAAAGTTGAATTTAGTCTAGGGATCTCTTTTTATGAACATGGCACACCTACGCTTGCGATAAATATATGCCGCTCAAAACTAGCAATATATCTTGACCTAAATTTTTGGCTACATACTCTATAATGAGTCTAGTTTCTACCACATTTTACAAATTTGGATTTTGAATTCGATTACCCAAGTTACGATAAGTTTTCGACATGTGATGTAAAAAAAAGGGTATAACACATTCAATAGGGCATCCATTTTCTGAATTTTCCTATGATCTTGTCTCTTCACAAAACAAACTAATTTTCTGCTATGGTATACTTCTAGGTGTCTAGTTTCCATAAAATTTTACGGTGTATTAATCCAAGGTTTGAAAATCGCTCAATTTTCATTTTTCTAAGCCCTGCTTGGATTTCCAACAACTAACAAAATTCTGTTTATACACAATTTCGACCCCATGTTTTAACACAATCCTGCCACTAAACTCATGACTTATAACACTACATTTCTTCATTTTTTTGGCCCTAAAACACACATTTGAGCGTACAGTTATAACCCACATTTAGCATATTTACGCTTTATTTTTTGCAACACTGCACATCAAACACCACTAACAATTTCATAGTTTCAAATCACCATTCTCATGCCTCGTGACCTTGTCATTTTACATTTCCCGTACATCAAATCTCATCAAGTTATGGCCACAAAATCAGCTTATATACTACTCTATTTTTGTTGGAAATATGCCCTAGAATCAATCGTGTCATACGGTTTAAGGATATCATCCTTATGTATATATAACTTTGTAATTTATTGTAAATTAGTTAATGATTAATAAAATGGCATCTATATCATTTTACATATACAGTTGTGTATATATATAGATATTATATATAAAATGCAGAATGAGATCCTGTGATATATTATGATGTCATGACTCTAAATGCAAGGAGTTGTAGATATGAGTATAGAGTCTGATCTAAATACATCCGAATTAGTTCCTAGTTGAGGTATTATCATATGAGAGTATAAAGTATTGTCATATAGGAGTATGACATTGCATAACTGGCATGTTTGATATTGCCAAAGATTAGTATTTGATGCTAATAGTTGGGTGACGAGTCTTATGTCGCAAGAGCATAAACATGAGTAATACGTTAGAGTGCGTGTTACTAAACGTGACCAAACATGACGAATCACATGGGTGATTATCCACAGTCAATGATACGTCACACAGCCATACTAGTGTACCATTGGTCCTTTAACTTGAGGTGTCATGGCTGTCCTCTGCATTGAGGCACATCATTCACTTGTGTATATTACATTGGGCTAGCCATGCCTGGTGAAAGAAGCTTGCTGGCAATGTGTCTAGGTGTAAGAGGACAAGTGATAACCAAGACGGAATCGGCTGGCTCAAATATTAGAGTTTGAGATCCTAGGTGGGGATGTCATATATGGGAAATGAAATCTCTGGTCAGAGTACGTGTTTTCGGAAAGGTGTTTTCGAATACATGATTCCTGTATATGATTCGAGACCTTGTTCTTATGATTGAGTTAGAGGTTTGACGATTTTATGACCCACACTCGATCTGGAGTCGACAGCAGAGAAAATTTACTGCATGTACGTACAACTATATAGATTCATTAGTGTCTAGGGGTTGTGGTATCTTGCTAGAAGTTGCACATGAACATTGGGAACTTTGGTTGCAAAGAGTTATACCGAAGAGTTGTACTGAAGAGATACAAAGGAGTTCGTGCCCACCCATGTCCAACTCACAGTGAACCTAGGGGGTCACATATATAGTTGGTTACTTGATGATGATGGCTATTACTACTATGCAATAATCGTTAACTAGTTAATGATATTTTATAGATATTGATCGGGTAGCAGTTTGATTCTTTATAGTAAAGAATATACTTTTCGGCTCTGACGCGCTAGCACGCTTATGCGTGAAAAATATTTCGGTTTAATTTTGGGATACTGTAAATATGATTTACGGATACAATAATATTAATATATTATTATTATATTTTAATATGATTAAAATAATCATTAAATATAATTATTAATTATATTAATATAATTATAAATATCTAAAATATATTATTGATATATATGTATGTGTATATGTAAGATATTTATTAATATATGTGTATATAAATATATACATATATGTATCTCTTTCTCTCTCTCTCTCTCTCTCATTTTGATATATATATATATATATGTTAATTTGATTAATATATATATTATATTTATAATGTATTAATGTATTAATAATGTATTAATGCATTAATATATGTATATATGTGTATTAAAGGAATGCATACATATGATTAAAGAATGCATATTGCTGACCTAATCAACTGTGACTCATTCTTGCATTAATTTCTTTGTGATATTTTGAGAATACAAGTGGGCCGATTCATGAGTGAGGGAGTCGGTGGAAAGATTTGCTTAACAAAGAAAGCTTAAGGGTTAAGCTTGCAGATACACACATATAGATATACACACAGAATACCAGTAAGAAGAAGTTTTTCCTTTCTCTGTTTTTTTTGTTTCTTTTCTGTTTTTTTGAGAAACCAAAGCCTCTTCCTCTTCTTCAACTAATAGAAGCTTAGTGAAGCGAAGCTTGGTGTAGTGTTTTGGTTGTGAACCAAGGTAGGAACCAGAAGAGAGAGGAAGAGAAAGGCTAGAAAGAGAGAGCTTGGTAAGCTTGGTGAAGCTTAAACCAAAGCTCAAAGATCCCAACGAAGCTGGAACAAACATCCTCAACATCGACGTGTGTGGACACCCAAGGAAGCAAGGCAGTTGCTATTTCGGATTGCTAGGCCAAAGGTTAGGTTTTTCTTTGTTTTGTTTTCAAAACAGAGCATGTTTTGTAAACTGTAACATGCATGTGTGCATGTATAGATCAAAAGGGAGTTCGTTTCGTAGGTTTATCATGACAACCATGGCTCCCCTGCGGCAGTTGCGCGCCCAAAATTTTATTTCGTGCATCTCATTTTTGATGCACATGGAAGCAAAGCTTATTTGCAGTCACTGTTCCATTCGTTTATATCATTCTCCACCACAAATTTCCAAAGCCAACAATCACACCCATTATGCATATCAATACAACAACCCTCATCCACCTATTTCACACACCATAATCACCAAACCACCCTCACACACACACACACACACATATATATATATCATTTCCATGACATTCATACATAGCAATATCACAAATTCATGTTTTAACATCAATTCAACATCAAATAAACATAAACAACAAATAAAACTTCAAAACCAAACACACACACAGACACTTACCATAAAAATCAACTTCTCTCTCTCCTCCTCCCTTTTCCCTTCACTTTCTTCTTCCTTCTCTCTCTCTTTCTCTCTCTTCCTCACCAAGCCGGCCACACCTTCCTGCCTTCTTCCTCTTTTCTAGCCTTAATCTCCACCTTTCTCCTTGGCTTGGTCGATTTTCTTCTCCTCCCACTCACCTCACAGGTTTGTCTTCTTCTTATTCCCTTGGTCACGTTTTGTTTTGCTTCTTCTTTTATTTCTTTCTTTTATATCTTTTATTTGTCTAAACACATATAGAAGGATCTAGAATATTGTTGTGACACCCGCAATTTCTTTTATAGGACTCGTAGCTAGGATTGTAAATATACTTGTTAAAGTATCAAGTGTTAGAATT
>JAXCLQ010034155.1:0-12726 GCA_035584115.1 Cedrela odorata | reverse complement strand
TGTGTGTGTGTGTGTGTGTGTGTGTGTGTGAAGTAGGGCAAGTTTTATAGTTATATTCTTCATAAACTTGTTTGTATAACTTTACCTTCTATTCTTTCTTTCTTTTTCTTCTTATGGTTCTTTTTAACTCATATGAATTTTGGTTTAATTGGAAGGCTGTGTTTTTTCTGTTGTAAAGAGGTTAATAGAGAGATAAGAGAAAGGATTTCAAGCTTTGTTAATTTTGTGATCTCTGTTGAGGAATTTTATTCTTTGGGGAAGCGGGTGTTGGAGTTTATATGGTTATGTTTGTATTCTAATTCTTGTGTTCCCCTCTTGAGTTTTATGTCAATATAGCATTAATATTTCACACATGATCCAACAAGAATGAAGCTTATTCCTGATTCTAGCTTTCTAATATTTACTTTCCCTTATGGCTGTTTGCATATTCTCTTAAGAAATTATTGAAATTAAATTATATTCTTACTTTTGCTGTCAAGAATATTGATGAAAAGAAGCAGAAAATCTTTCAATTTCACCATTTTAAACTGGTTTTCATTCTTTATCATACCATCAATTTAATTGTTAAGTCATTAAATTGTCTCTATCAGGAGTTAAAATTAGGGTCTTCAAAGATTGAATTTAGTTTCCTATTATGAGATTGAAAAATTGAAAATAAATTTGGACTCAACTGAAGATAGCTTGCTGTGACTGAGTCACTACTTATATAACCAATATGTAATTTCAAAGGATTTTTTTTTATTTTGTAAAAAATAGTCAGAAGTAAGAGTTTAATTTCTTTAGAGTATTATGATCAATGTTTGAATTTTTTTTAATATTTTTTGAAATTGTTGTTGATCAATTCAGGAAATGGCTACTCATTCACTAGAAAACATGTTGGTTTGCTCAAAAGCACAACAAGAAAGGAAGCCTAGGCCTCAACCAGAACATGCTCTCAAATGTCCAAGATGTGATTCCACCAACACCAAATTCTGCTACTACAACAACTACAGCCTCTCTCAGCCAAGATATTTCTGCAAATCATGCCGAAGGTATTGGACAAAAGGAGGTACACTGAGAAATGTTCCAGTGGGTGGAGGCTGCAGGAAAAACAAAAGATCATCATCTTCATCATCAAAAAGAAACCAAGATCAACCACTTAGTTCCAACACAAGCCCTCTCACTGACTTCCCCCCCATGAATTATGACTCCAGTGACTTAAGTCTTGCATTTGCCAGGCTACAAAAACAAACTGGTGGGCCATTAGGATTTGATCATGAGCATGATTTTTCTATTTTGGGAAATCCCACCACTACTCATTGTGATATTCTTGGAAACCCTAGCATGAGCAGCACATCTGCTGCAACTCCACCGTTTCTTGATGCTCTTAGAAACAACTTTCTTGATACCCAGAACAATTTGCAGAATATGTATTATGGGTATGAAAATGGAAACATGGGAGAAATTGATCATAATAACGGTGTCGGTGTTAGTGCACAAATGTTAATGCCCTTTGGAGATCAAATGCACAGTAATGCAACAACAAGAGCAGTTACAACAATGAAGCAAGAATTCAGCAACAACAGAGAAAGTGAGAACAAGGTCTTGTGGGGATTTCCGTGGCAGCTCAATGCAGAAGCTAACATGGGTAACGAGCTTGATTCAGGGAAAGAGAGCTGGAATACTGGGCTCACTTCGACATGGCATGGATTACTTAATAGCCCTCTGATGTAAACTTTGGAGTGTTTATATCACAAGAAATTAAAAAGAAAGCGTAAGATTTCTTCTGTTATCAGACTGAAATATCAGTTTTAATCAATCCCATTGAGTTTTGTGTTAAGAGATCTAAATTCCCCAAAATCTTCTCCAATGCTCCCTTTTCATTTTTTTTTTTTTGTTCTTTATTTTATGTTGGTTGATGAGCTATATATATATAGGAAGAAATGTCAGATTTGTTTGCTAACAAATTAGTAATGGCCAGTTGCAGAAGTGGTATAACATATTCTGTACTTTCTTAGAGAAAAATGAGTGGATGACTGAAAGTTATTTTTCATGGTTTATGCAATCTGACCGCTCTGAAATGCTAAAAGGGTTTTTGTCTGCAGTGATTTTGGATTTTTGAATATGTTCTTATTCTATCATGATTGTTTCTGATATTCTGGTAGACACTAATAATAATAATAATAATAATAATAATAATAATAATAATAATAATAATAACAGATTATTTAAAAATTAAAAAAATAAATAATTGTACGATAATGGGTTTGCTGGAATTTTTTTCTCATTCTCCCACGGAGAGGCATGAGCACTAATTTCGGTATGGATTTTCCTCACTTATCAGACCAAATCTAACTTAAGATTTGGGCGTGAGAAATTGGTCAGTAATCACCTTGAATATTGTACACACTTGCTTAGAAAATTTGAATATTATATTGACAGTACAGTTATCGTTTACTATAACAAGATGGACATGATGATTGATTAACTCAACTAATGCAAAGCCTTAATTTTGCATTGGGTCAGATGTGTTGGGGTTTAGCTGATCTCTAAACGTTAAGATTCTCCCGAACATCCTTATTATAAAATTCTCTAATGTAATTATTTTTCTATGGACACAAATGGTGTTTTTGTTGTTATGTATTAATTGTATGCAAAGAGTTATTAATTTTTAACTAGATATTAAAATGTAGTATAATTAATAATTAACGGTTTGAATTATATTTTAATAAAATTTATAAATTAATTTTATATTTTATAATATAAATTAGAAATATTAAAATATTTTATAAATCCTTAATTATTAATTATATTATATAATAATATCTAAAAAATTAAAAAAAAAATCGTAAGAGAATTCACCACCTGCTAATTAGATCGTAGACTGTTTTGTTCTTGTTGGGCCGAAGCCCAACCTTGATTCATCTCAACTTCGTTTGTTCATTGTCAGGGATGGGATTAGATTCAATTTTCGGCCAATTTAAGCTGGATGAGACTGAACTCACTACTCCAGATTCGCACCACTAATGAACGGCCACGATCATTTTTGCTTTCTATTTAAAGGTATGTGCATCCAGCACTGTTTAACGATCAAAATGTTTTTTTAAAAACATATCTAGAGTTCTAAATATGTGGGTCCCATACGGGTCCCGCTCCAGAATCCAGGTCTCACTCCGGTCCCATTGTGGGTCCAACTACAGGTCCCACTTGTGGCTGTTCGATGCTTCAATTATTTGAACTGTAAAACATCAACGAGGGCCTTTCTAAAAATATCTATTAAAACCCTTAAAAATTATTTGTTATATCGCCTATTTTTTTTCTTTTCTTTTTTTTTTTAAATAAATAAATCTATATATTTATTAGAAATGTGAATAAGAAAAAACTTAAGAAAATCCACGAGTATATTCTGTCTCTTCTCTAATTTATTATGAGTTAATAGTTTATTTTTACACCATGTTATTAACACGATATAGAATAGGTAAAATATTTATGTTTTAACTAAAAACTTATGTATTATATTATTTTTATATTGTTATACTGCTTATTTTATGCGATTATTCTTATGAGTATACTGTACGGTTGTAATTATATTGAATATTTCACATAAGAAAATAAGAATAAGATATTGCATATATATGTTTTAATATTATTATTGTAACCTTAAATTTTTAAAAAATAAAGTCATTAGAATTTAAAATTCTAAAAATAAAAAATTAAAATATGGATTTCTAAAATATGATAGGAGAAATTCGAAAAAATGGAGGACTCTAAGTAGTATTACTTTTTTATATTAACAAAATATTAATCATGTCCTTTAATTTCAATTTATTTATTTTGTAATATTTTATTTTGATCTTTATATTTTAATTTAATTATTATTTGAGTTAAAAGTTTGGAATTATTATAAAATTTAGATTAGAAGTTCTGAAATATATTTTTAGCCAGAATTTGAAATTCTAATATGCAATTTTTAAATTTGAACCTGAAGTTCTAAAAAATAATTTCTAAATCGAAACTTAAAGTTTTAAAAATAATTTCAAAGTTAGAACCTAAAGTTCTGAATCTTAAAATTAGAACATGAAATTCTGAAATTTCAAATTAGAACTTAAAATTTTAATTTCAAAATCCTGAAATTCTAAATATTAATTTTTAGAAAAAAAATTTAAAATTTACAAATTATATAAACTTGAAATACATATATTGAAATTTTGAGTATCAACTACTCGATTAAAATATGAAGTTCTAAGTATAAAACTATCATGAATTTGGAGTTCTAAGCTGTCACTATTCTTTTATGGTATTTAGATGTTAAAATGCATTATCAATCTAATGAGCCAATAAGGTACCATTTAAAAAGAAAAACAAATATCTCTGTTCGATAAAATTACAAGTTTTTTATTTTGTTTCTTTTTATATTCATTTTAAACTTGATTATGATCACTAAAGAGATACATTCTCTTAAAGTAGAAGATAAGAAATTCTCTACAAGATTATAATTTTTTAAACATAAATTAACATTATTTATGAATATCTCAAAATTGAAATTATGTGGTGAAATTATTTTAAAAAGGGTGTGCCAAAGAATACATTCTCTACTCTTATGTGATCTTGCAGAATAATTGTATGAGAATAAATTTAAATTTTTTAAAGATTATTTTCATGTCTTTAACTTACTATAAATTTATTTGTTTAACATTCTATGAAGTGAATGTAAATTAGCATTCCTAAAAGTGAATGTAAATATATATGTTAAAAAATAATGAAAATGACACATTATTTCTCATGTAGTGATTATAATTCTTTTAATAACAAAATACTTTATTAGAGCCACTAGAAGTAAAATTTTAAAGATATGAAAATAACAATGGATTGTATATCTTGAAAAAGAAAAGATAAGGATATATGTTGATAGTGCAATTATGCATATTATTTGAGATAAGAAAAATCATATCATGTAGTCAACTGTGGTAGTCTGTTTGAAACTCTTCCAACAGACAGCACCTTCATTACATATGATAGAAATAGACTTTCTATCATCCATATTTAATTAGAAATCAAAATCAGTGTAACCGTCAAGTTTTAACTCACCTCCCCCATAGGTCAACACCAAATTCTTAGTTTTACTCAAGTATTTAAGGATCATTTTGTCCTTAGTCCAATGTTCTTATCCTGAATTTGCCTGATATTTACTAACAATACTTACAATACTCACAATATACGCTATATTAAGTCTAGTACATAGCATGACGTACATAAGACTACTTATTATCGAAGCATAAAGAATCTTCTGCATATGCTCGCTCTTAGCTTTAGTCTTGGGTCCCATCTCTCTTGAGAGATGAACTCTATAACTGTAGGGTAAGAAACCCTTCTTAGAGCTATCCATATCGAACTTTTTCAGTACTTTTTCTATGTACTAACTCTAGGAAAAACTTATCATTCGTTTCACTCTGTCTCTATAGAGACTAATACCCAAAATGAAAGTTGTTTCTCTCAAATCTTTCATGGAGAAAACATTAGACAACCACAATTTAATCTATGATAACATGCCCATATTGTTTCCTATGAGTAGTATGTCATCTACATACAATATAAGGAATGTGATGACATTATTATTCTCTTTTCTATAGACAGATGGTTCATCAATATTCTTAATAGAGCCAAACGATTTAATTGTATCATCGAATCATATGTTCTAGCTTCTTGAAGCTTACTTTAATTCATAAATGGATCTATGCAATTTATAGACCATATGACTATCATTAGATGTAACAAACCTAAACGGCTATTGTATATATATAAACTCCTCAATGAAACCATTGAGAAAACTTGTCTTTACATCCATTAACCTTATCTCATAATCATAATAAATCGCAATAATAAGTAATATCCGAATGAATTTTAGCATGGCTACTGGAGAAAAGATTTCATCAAAATCAACACTTTATTTCTGATTATAACTCTTTGCCAGCAATCTAGCTTTAAAAGTCTATACTTTTCCATCTTTGTTAATTTTTCGTTTGTAAACCTATTTACAACCAATAGGAATAATTCCTTCTGGTAGATTAGCAAGTGACCACACCTGGTTAGCGTACATAGATTCCATTTCGGATTTCATAGCTTCAAGCCATCTTTTAGAATCGATATCTAATATTACTTCTTCATAGGTTATAGGATCTTTCATATATATATATATATATATATATATTTTCTAATAAAAAATAATTTAAAATCATTTTTAGAAAGAAAATAATATCTCTGAGGAGGGCGTGATATTATAGTAGTTCTATGAAGAGTTCGGTCTACAAAAGACTAAAGATCAGATCGAACTGGTTCAACTGCATTAACTTGTTCATCCATCTGAGGTTGATCATCATCAAGCTTTCTAGCCTCCTCTGAAAGCTCAATCTTTCTACCTACATCACCGTCTTTAATGAACTAATTCTCGAGGAACTGTGCTTGTCTACTAATCAAAATTCTTTGATCAACATGAAAATAGAAATAATATCCTAAATTATTTTTAGAATATCCAATGAATCGACCTTTAGCATCCAGCTTCCTAGTGTCAACTATTTTAACATAAGTTAGACATCCCTAAGGCTTTATATAATTGAAGCTTGATAGCTCCCATACCATATCTCATACAGTGTCTTAAGAACTGCTTTGGATGGAGTTTTCTTCAATATGTAAATTACGGTATTTAAGGCATATCCCCAAAGATATGGAGGTAAGTCCATGAAGCTCATCATAAATCATACCATATCTAATAAAGTACAATTCTTCCTTTTTGATACACCATTTTATTGTGGTGTACAAGAAGGTGTAAGCTGAGAAAGTATACTATTAGTTTTAAGAAATTCTAGAAATTCAGTACTTAAGTATTCACCTTCATAATCAGATCGTAGAATCTTAATACTCTTTCTTATTTGTTTCTCTACTTCAACTTTGAATTCTTTGAATTTTTTAAAAGATTCAAATTTGTACTTCAATAAGTATGCATAACCATACCGTGAATGGTCATCAGTAAAGGTTATGATGTATAATAAACTACTTTTGGCCATTTCACTAAATGGACCATATACATCAGTACGTATCAATTCAAGAACTTCATCAACATTTTTCCCTTGTCCAACAAAAGGCGATTTGATCATCTTTCCTTAAAAATATGATTCATAAATAGGGTATCGTTCACAACCCAATGGACATATTAGTCTATCATTATCCATCTTTATAATCATTCTATCTCTAATATGACCTAATCTATGATACTATATAAGTTTTGAATTAAGTTCATTTCTAAATAAGGGTCTACGCCTAAGTCCCTCCATGTAAAGAGGGCAATTCCTCTTCTAATACCCGAACTTCTTGCAATGATGACACTTGTAGCTTGGCTATTAGCAACTCGTTTGCCTTTGCCTCTCTTTTTTTTCTTGTTCTTAGAGACTCCTCCTTTAGGTCTAACCCAGAGAACTTCTTGTCTTTCTTTTTCGACGTCTTACCATAAGATACTGTTATAAGAATGATCTCTTTCCATTTTTCCTTAGAGACTTTCTTATTAAATGAAACAATTTCATTCATAAGTTTAGGAAGAGTATGTTCTAATTTGTTCATGTGATAATTAATAACAAACTAGTCAAAACTAGACAAGAGTGACTGAAGGAACAAATCTGTCTGTAATCCAAAGTCCATAAAAAACCCCTAAAGAGTTAATTGACCTATGAGGTTTATCATCTTCATAAGAGTGGAATCCGGAGGCATCCCGGATTAAGCCTTATTCCGAATAAAGCAGTGGACAACTCACACCACCTATAGCTGGAACTCTCCACAAACATCTCAATCAAAGAAAGATTGACCGCTAAGGTATTTTGCATATCCTCATATTGAGTCTGTAAGTCATAACTCATAAATGCCATCAGATATGATCTAACCTTAATATTATCGTCATTCTATTTTTAGAATGTCTCAATTTCCTATAATAAAGCCTCACTAGAAAGAGACTTGGGCATAGGCCCTTGAAGAATATAACCAATCTTTTCAGATTTTAGAACGATTATAAGATTTCGAAATCAAACCTTAAAATTAGGCTCGATAAGCCTATGAGTGCCAAGGATTTTAAAAAGAGGGTTAAGCATTATTCTTTCACCTGAAAAGGATTCAACGTTTGAAGATCTGCAAAAATATAAAATACATCAGATTGTATTAAATGTATATTTATATTTCAATCTATTGAATTTTAAACTTTAAACCAAATAGTTTTTCTACCACTTTAATTATATCTCATACTTCCTCGATGAGAAAACTATAATCAAATTACAGGTTTTTGTAGGTGATCATATTTTTATCAAACTCATAAGACTCCATCTAACAGTTATTGGTCAAGTAAGCCCAATAAGTCAAAAACTCATTTTTGTTTGTAACTCTTTACAAGACATGATCAATCTACCTTTAGGAAAAGACACTTTACCTAATAGTTATTGGTGTCTCAACCTAGTTAGCTAAACCCAATGCATTCTCTTGAATAAGAGTGAAATCAAACCTTTCACCTAACAATTATTGGAAGCTAAAGACCCTTTATCAAAAAACAGATCAAATAGACTATGACACCCCGTGAGGGTCCTCACTTAACAGTTATTAGGTTACCCCATTAAATATGCCTATAATCTACTGACTACATTGAAAGGTTTAAACATAATATTTAAATGGAGGAAAATTTTCATTTAAGGTCTCATTTTAATATACATTACAATGCATATTATTTAGTAATGGGTATATATCATTCCAAATGATATTAATATCAAACATTAACCCATCACATATTTAATCAAATTAAATAAAAAATTAATAATTAATTCATTTATGAGAGATTTTAATTGATATAATATCAATTGGTTAATCTATGTTCATCATTTTACTCCCACTAGAATTCTATTAATTCTAGTTGAATCAAAATTAATTAGAATCTTCATTCAATTTAATTTTAATTCGGAGTATTATTTTTCTGTTCAATTGAAACAATTTCAACCCCAAAAATTTTA
Source organism: Cedrela odorata (assembly GCA_035584115.1). Lineage (NCBI taxonomy): Eukaryota > Viridiplantae > Streptophyta > Magnoliopsida > Sapindales > Meliaceae > Cedrela > Cedrela odorata. The sequence goes on along the minus strand of JAXCLQ010034155.1, from coordinate 3,712 downwards.
ATTTCAAAAAATTAAATTTTCGATAATAGAAAATATAATAATCAAATTAGTACTTATGGAAGTTGTGGCTTAAGGACGATTATGATATTTTGAGATTATTTAAGAATAAAGAAAAAAGTAAAAAAAAAAAATTACTCATTTTTTTAGAAAACATATTGATCCTCCCTCTTAGGGTATCGATATGATCTTATGAGAGAAATCAATGTACGTTTCACGCAGATCGATCCTCTCTAACCAAAGATCGATACGTGGCTTGCCCAGATTTGATTACTTATAATAAGTATAAATCTGTTTCATTGAAGGGATCGATTCAATCGAGCCTTCAACAATAAGTATCGATCATTTCTCTAAAGAGATCGACACTTCCTGAAACAAAATGATCTGTAGCTATCTTGTATCAATCCGTTTGCTTAAAGTATCGACACTCAATGTTTTTCAGCTAGCAAGTATCGATCCTTTCTGAAAAAAAGATCAATACTCACTAAAACAGAATGATACATAGTCATCTTGTATCGATCTATTTTTAGCTAGCAAGTATCGATCCTTTTCACAAAGGGATCGATACTCACATGATCAATTCAAAGCCATTTTTAACCATTTCTAATGTTTTTAAAACATACATAAAATTTCTTAAAACAACTTCATTTAATTTCTTTAAACATGATAACACTATTAATCAAATTAACAACATATATTATCATGTTTTTCATAAAATCATAATTATCCAAATATACTCATTCGATCAAATCAAATATAACTATTTCCATGCTCTCAAATATATCAAATATATTCTTATACACGTTAGCATAAAATTTAATCAACATTAACTTATTGTATTAACATTTATATATGCTTAAAAATATAACAAATCAAATTTTCATGCATTTAAATATATTATTATCACATAATAACATAAAGAGCATTTTATTCCAAATAATACATTATCAATTTTTCAATCCACAACAAACAACCATATGAACATAATCAACTTCTAAATACATATTTTTAAAACATAAATACATACACATGTCACATGACTCTGATACCACTTGTTTGGAGTGGGTGCTGATGGAGGCTCAACTCGAGGGATCGGTTTCCAGGTGCGTGATCACCGGTGGAGAAAGGAAGGAGCCATGTCCCTCACAAAGACCATGCAGAAAAGCTTTCAAAGGACTGTACACATGTACATATGCACATTTTAAAATTTAAACAATTTAAAAAAAACATCAACATATATAAAGTACACATTCCTTAGATGTTGATGTCCAGAACAAGCTACTTCGTTAGCTTGAAGGCGTGTCACACACACCGGATTGATTATGACAGGTTTCGATTACCCAGATTTATGTTAAGAAACCTCAATAAGTGTACTAACTTCACCAAGTTAACACAAAATTTTCTACCACAGAAAATTTTTACTTATTTATTTAGAAGAAAAGGAAACCCATGAAATAGTTTTCATCTCTTTCCTTTTCTTTCTCTTTTTCTCTTTTCTTTTCTTTCTCCCTTAATAATTTTGTCCAAAACAAGTTTATATATTAAAGCAATTGTAAATGCAAAATAATATAAATGTCATTTTATTGATCGTAAATAACTTTATAATTAATTATAAAAATAGATTTATATACAATGAATGACATTCTTGAACCACATGACATTATTGGTTCTAAGACATATCTTCAACAATAGTTACCTTTTCGGCCTCGACACTTGCTTTCTCAACTTTAAACTCGTGGCACTATTATCTTAGGCTTTCCTTTTTCTAAATCCTCCATAAATTAGTAACCTTCATTGATCCTCTATTGAAGAATAATTTGAACTTAAATTACAACAATATACAGTGATGGTAGTGGAGAGCCCACAAGTCTCTGGCAATTTTTGCCCAAAACTAACATTCAATAGCTTAAATCTCCACCTCATACTCCGAAACATGTTACCTTATACTCTAAAACATGCAGGGACTGCTGAACGAAGTCATTGACGTATTATTGAAACTGCTCTCGCTATTCTTCACAATGTCTCTATGCCCTTCAAATATTGGTTTCTTGCCTTTTAAATTATAGTGTATTTTTTAAATAAAATATCACCATCTACCTTAAAAATCCAATCTTCTTACTCCAAATTCTTTCATTATAAGCACAATTATAAAAATAACAAACATTTAGGTGTCTCTATTATCTTGCCAAAAACCTACACCTTTAACAACTCAAACCCTCCTCTCATCCTTGTTTGATTGTAAGATATTCCATTGAACACCATGCACTTCGCTGTCTTAACCTCAAACAAATTGTACCTTCACTTGCCATGTTATCTTTTTAGAATTAAACTTTCCTTTAAAAAAAATACCATAATTCCTTAATCTGTGTCACTCGAAGCTATTGAAAGTTAGCTCAACTTTGTCTCCTATATATAAGGAAATTCCGCCTTTAATTATACCACACTCTCAATCACATAATTTGAATGTATCCAATTTACCAAGTATTAATGCAGAAATTCATTTCCCTCAATCTCCTCTCATTGAAATATATAGCCCTGTTGTAAAAACTGTTGGGAATTAAGCATACTATATACAATGAAAATTTAAAATTTATTTTAATTAATCATATTAATTCAATATTTCTTAATTCTCATACCAAAATTATGTTATTTATCATGCTTTATAATATTAATTAAATACAAAATAAAATATTAAGATCGTACTTTAAATCTTCACTACTAATAGGACTAAAATAACCATTTTTCAAATTTCTTATAGCTATGTAACTTTCAATACCGTTTTCACTTTTACGACGTATGAATCTGGTTTTTTATGTGAAATACAAGTCGCAAATCTTTGAATTTTCTTTCCAGACATTTTTAAATCGTATTAATCTAATATCAAAACTAAAAGTTATGACCCAAATATGAAAATCGTGCGAACATCTTTTTCTAAATCAACCATTAAGTGTGTGGTCTCTAATGATAATCTATACAAGATATTTATTAAATACTAGTTCTCAGAAAGAGACAAACTATGGTTTTGATTATTTGAGAATTTTTGACAAAAACAAAATTTTCTCACAACTCTTTGAAGAAAATTTTCTCTCTCATTTCTGTTCTCAATCACGTTTATTTTTAAGCCAAAAAGGGGTTTATATAGGTTTTACATTTTGACTTTTCAAATTCTAATTCAAGTAGAAAAATCACTAAATAGATTTCTAATCTTATTAGTAATCCCTTTTTAAATTAAATACTATTTAATTAATCTGATTAATTAAATAATATTATTCTAATCAAATTAGGAAACCTATAATATAATAATTATAATTAAATACAAACACTTTGTATAATTATAATTTAACCCAATAGTTTTCAAAACTATTAAATAAACCCTTAAATATTATAAACTGAACAATTAAATCCTTAATAAGGATGACAATTTTACCCACAAACTCATTACTACCCGATCCTCATGGGACAAGTTTAGTATGCCTCTTAGTGGGTTTAGAACAAATTTGGTAAATAAATTTATAACCTGTAGCTAGTTTGAAACAGATACGGGTGCAGATAGATATATGCAAATATTTTTGTTTGTATCTATTTGTATCCATTTGTCTGTTATATTATCCCATTACCAATCATTTTTTAAATATTTTTGTTTTACAACAATCATTCTATACAATACATATTTATTTATTTCCTCTAATTATTAAATTATATATATATATATATA
>JAXCLQ010034095.1:2114-22664 GCA_035584115.1 Cedrela odorata | reverse complement strand
TATATATATATATATATATATCCGTACCGGCTATCGTTATTGTCGGGTCTAACCCATTTCTGTAATTAAGGTTGAGGTTCAGCTTCTTCATTGCATTGCATTCAGAATTCATGTCTGCTCTGTTAAAACTTGTTTACGATTAGGAACACTCACTCTGCAGTGCAAATTAGAATATAAATTGCGTATTATTACAAGTTTATCGACTTTGATTACATGAAACCATAATCAAACCAAGCAATTCTAAAATGAAGGAAAAGGAATAGGCCTCAATCTCATATTATCTACTGTAAGAAATGATATTAACAAAACCATCAGATAAGTGTAACAGGGGTTTGAATTTGATAACACTATCAAACAGATACTTAGATTCTACATTACCAGTAACACTGTCATATTCAGTACCAGAAACATTTTTCCCTTTATTTATTTATTTATTTTTTGCATTTTTATACAAATGGACAAAACAGACAATTATATCAATACCAGATTTTGTCTTGCCCCCATCAACACTTAAATCCCCTACAGGCAATAAGCCAAAGTATGACGATCAAGGCAAGAACTGCTCCTCCTACCATCAGCTTCATTCGGAGATTCTGCAGCCACATCCTTCGTCGCAGTTGCCTGCCTTGTCTTTGGAAGCTGTCAGCCTAAATTCACAAGACAAGATTCAGCAGAATTTTGTGAATCACAAACTTTTTCCCAATGCCTTTCAACATTGATAACAGCAATGAGAAGTCATATTACATACCTGGAACTGCAGGTTTTCTGTTTTGTCCACCAGTAACTCAATCCTCTCCCCACGATCCAAAACCTGCTCAGGAGAAAACATAGATCATTCGATTGGATCAAATTCACTGATGGAAAGTTTCATGAACTGGCAGCTTGAAAACAGAGAAAATGATCGTAACAAATAGAATTTCAGGTGACAGCAATATAATTTTATATGGAGACGATAGTACAAAATGTTCGGCCAAGACTGGACTGCCTTCCAACTTCGCACTACTGGGAGGAACCTTTACTCCAACAAGTTAAGAGACCACTAAATTTAAGTATCTTGATCATGTACAATTTCAAATTTAATAAAATGGCCATAGAAGTGCTTCATTTTGTGCTTTTCTAGAGCACTTGGCAGAAGCTTAATAAAGAATATCCTAGTGATGGAACACCCTTCTTATGATTAAAGCAACTTTAGCTATATCTTCAATTGTGCAACAACAGTCCCCGAGAAAATTAAAGCCTGCCTAAACAAAAACCAATTTCCAACACTATCTACAGTTCGGAAATAAGAGGGTTGTCTTTCCTATTCCTACGATCATATTTTTTATTACTCAAAGAAATGTACGTCTTCTTAATTTTAAGGGGAATATGTGGAAGAGTAAAAGTAGATTACTTTAGAAGAACCGATTAAAGATATTTAAATGCTTAAGAGAATTGAGCATACCTCAAGCAAAGAACTAAATGCTTATATGTGACACTTTATGTGAGCCAGTAGTGATTTAAATTCAATCTTCTCATCTGATCCCTCACTCACTAATCAGACCTCATAATATACATGACATATAGGCACATGTTAATACAGCTAATGAATGAATTAGTATTTAAAAACACTATTGATGGGAAATACATATCTAATAAGTTTCAAGCCTAGACCACAGAAAGAGGTTCCACAGGACAATGGTGTAATAATAGGCTTAGGATATTGTCTCTTCCTTTCCCTCAGTCTGTAAAAACTCTCTTTAGTTTGTCTATCTTTAGCCTTCTCTAATATTTTTAATTCTTCTTCAAAACTTATATTCCACAAACTCTTTAATACAGCCCGATGCACGATTGTAAAGGCAGAAACATGGAAAATGAAACATTTAGAGGCAAGTTTAGGGAACAAGATTGAGGTGCTTTATACATGAGAAAATGCTAGCCTTTTGGTTGTATTTGTCAGATGAAGTGGTGGTGGAATAGCTATAACACAGTAGGCAAAAGTAAAGGGGCTGCGAAAAAAGAGATGAGAGAAAAAATCTTCATGATACATTCCATAAGCATCAAAATGCAAGTTATTAGGCATCAAGTGTCCAGGATAATATGGCAAGACATCAACTCATGTATCACAAGGAGCCAAAAGGACTTCTTCATTACATCTGGAATACCAATAAAACATCACCAAGCACATGAATCAGTTGAAGTGTAGATTATTGGAACGTTTGATTGCATTTTGGTTGCAAACACTACCCAAATCTTCAATTCTTAATATATTCCCTATCCTTAAACTCAAGCCATCAAATCAATGACAAAATAAAGCAAACCATGCTTTGCACTTTTCCAACTTTTATCAACTATAGTCCATACTAAAAGCTGGTTGGGCTTTAGAGTCTATCCTTATATGCCCTCTGTAGACTTTTAAATGTGGCTGCCAGCCTGCCACTTGTCTCCAACAACCTACCTTTTCAAAACATTGTTCTCCTCCTAACTTCATGTGCTTTAACTTCCAAGGGGCCAAAATCTATGCTAGCCCAACAATGATATCAACCAGACACTCAACTTCCCATATATTATAATCAGCATCTAAACCACAGATGTGCAGACCCACTCATAAAAGATTGATATTGGGATGGTAAAAGATGACAATTTTCATTTCATATGAGAAGGTAACTCTATGCTTAACATTAGAATAGGGATTCACGTCAAAGAAAATGAAGCATAGTCCCAAGATAGCCATTCCTTACCAAAATTTAAGTATATCTTTTGGTTATATTTTGTTAAATAGTGCCTACTTCTACTGCAATACGACATATATAGTCCTAATATGGAAAGAAATTCACTAGTAGCACTTTCTACAGAGTAGCCAGGATCAACACAAACAAAAGCATACATCATCAAAGAAATCTACATACTACCAACATTGATAAAGAAAGACTACAAAAGCCATATTTCCATTTCTAACATTATAGATAGATGTTTCAATAACCTATACCATTCTTCAAGAAATAAAACATGTACCTTCTCAATATTGTCCATCATAATCCCCTTGACCTCAGTTATTTGAGCCTTTAATTTGGAAAGCTTACTCATCTCTTCTGGATGGTTCATACAATACTGCATGTGCTCCTTAAGCCTCGGCCTACAAATGATAACAAAACATTATGAGCTAATTGAATATTGCAATCAAAACACACAGATTTTGACACAATCCAGTACATACGAACCCAAATTCTCTGTCAAGTTTGTATGCAATGCTAAATCGATCTTCGAACAAATCATCATCGTCATCATCATCAGCAAGTGGGTGTGACTCCTCATTTTGAATACTTGCCCCATAACGCTGTCTAAAATCATCCTTCACTCGTTCAAGAAACACAAAAGGCACACTCCTCCCAATCGATTCATCAGCAACAACAAGAAACACTACACAAAAAGCCCAATACACAGAACATATTCACAACACAATTTCACACTAAAAAACTATCAACATTTACATCAAATTAGAAGAAAATACCGAATCCACCGTCTAGAAGAAAATTAAAAGTGTGGCCATCACACGAGTACGTGTACTTGCTACTATTGGAAGTCAACTTCTGCAAACATTGAACGGCAATGGTACTAAAATTCCCAGAATACGAAGTGTGCTCTGCCAAAACGACAGTTCCTTTCGCAACAAAGCTATATATCAACCCTTTCTGACTCATATCTCTCTCTCAATTGTTAACACTCCAAATTGAAATTCAACAACAACCTAACAAAATCAAAACAGTAAAAACTCGATTAAGAACTAAAATGAATCATAAAACTCAACGAAGAAATGGATGGAAAGCGAAACGACAGCGTAGTAATCCGATCGAAGACAATCAAAAAAATTAGTAAAATTAATTGATCTAAGTACAAGAACTTACGAATCTCGACGGGCGGAAGTGAATTTAATCTATAAACAGAAATAGTAAGAGAGAGAAAGAACCTTGAGTCTGTTGATTTTGCTTCGTGTTTAAGACTTGATGCAGTCGAAACTTTGAGAGAGACAGAGAGAAGAGTCGTGGTGAACACCTTTTTTGAGCGCGTGGAAATTGCTAACGTCTTGTTTGTTTATTTGTTCAAGTAAGATGGGTAAAATTGGACTTAGATTAACTTTCCCAATGGGACATGGCCTTTGTAGCCGTTGAATCGCTCGATCCAATGGTTGAAATACCAGTAAAATGCCATTGTTTCCAAGTCTTTTGAATGTTAATTAAAATTGTTTATTAAGAAAACATTGCTTATTCCTTGTGCATGCTTCCAATATTAATATGCCAATTACATTATCAAGTCCTTCCCATGGTAAAAGGATTGAAACTTTACACAAGGGGGTAATATGGTCATTTTATTACAAAACCTTGTCAATCAAAATTCGGGTGCCAGTTATGGAAAATTTTTCGAAATAATCTTATTTGATCTCCTGTTTATAATTTTGACTAATCCTAATTCAATCTTATTAAACATCTAATTTTAAGTATTTTTAATTTTTTTATCCTCGTAATCATCTAAACTCTAAATCCTAAACCCTAAAATTTAATTCTTAAAACTTTAAATTTTAACTATAATATCTTTGTTATAGTATTTTTTTTATCTTTTAAATTTTAATTTCTTTATTTTTTTAAATTTATATAATAAATAATAATTGATTAAATTAAATTTATTTACAATAAATTTTGCTATAATAAAATTTACATAAAATTATAATTTTTAAAAATTAAAAAATTAATTTCATCATTTATTATTTATTTTATAAATTAAAAAATTTTAAAAACTTATATTTAGTGCATTTTAAATTTTTTAATTTTATAAAATTACATTTTTTTATTTTTTAAGGATAAAAAAATTAAATTTAACTATATAAATTTGATTAAAAAAACTAAAACTTTAAAAAATAAAAATAAAAAATTGTTACAGTATCCTAGCAAGGATCCACTCCGGCAAATAGCCCTAACACAGGTATCCGCTTGGGTGAAAGGCCAGAGCACTACTATAGTCCCAAGTGGGTACTGTAGTAGATTTTTTTTTTGTTTTTTTATTTTATTTATTTATTAATTTTTTTTTCATTGCAATACTCTTGGAGAGATACTGTAGCTGATACTGAGTTTTGTTTTCATTTTTTATTTTATTTATTTTATAAATTTAAAAAATTAAAAAATATCGAAAAACTAAAAACAATATACCTTTTTTTAATGCTTTTTTTAAAAGGAAAATTCTCTATTTTATAATTATCTTTTAATTTTTTTATTTTTTTAAATTTAAAAAATAAGTAAATTAAAAAATTAATAAAAAAAGCTTTAAAAAAAAAAGGCCCTTGGCCCAACCACCAGCCTCGATGATTTTTTTAATTTACTTAAATTTTAAATTTAAAAAATAAAAATAAAAATAATAAACTTTTTTTAATGCTTATTTTTAAAATATAACTACTTTATTTAATTATTTATTTATAATTAACTATTTTATTTATTTCATTAATTTTTAATTTTAATTATTCTTCATTAATTAAATAATTAAGTTATTTATTTTATAAAAATAGATAATAAATAATAAGTTATGAAATTAATTTTTTGTTTTAATTTTTTTTGGTCTTCTATTGCAATTTTAAAATTTTAAATTTTTTTAATATTTCTTTATTTTTAATATTCTCCTTAACTAATTTCTTTATTTTTAAAATATACATAATTAATTTTATTTACAATACAATTTACTCAAATAAAATTATAAAATTAAATAATAAAAAAAACTTAATTATAAAAAATTAAACAAATCAAAATGCACTAAAAAAATAAAATCACTATAGTGAATTACTGTAACTTGTACATTATAACAATAATACTGTAACGTCTAATTAGTTACGATGACAAAAGTGTTTAAATTATTTAAAATTAAATTATTTGATAAAATTGAATTAGAGTTGATGAAAATTATAAATAAGAAATCAAATAAGATTATTTTGAGAATTTTCCCGTCAACTAAAGTCTTTCACCCCAGCTATAATGGAAAATATTCACAACAATAATATGGACCAGATAAACAATGATCTTCCATGATTAAATCAAAGGAAGAGATCGACCAAGTAAATAAAGACAATGCTGGGTAAATATAACTAAAAAAGTAATCCAGTTTACACAAGCACAGCTTTTCCGGAGAAGCTGCAGACTGATTGTTGCATAACGAAAGCAACGAAATTTGAGTTCACATCAAAAGTGTCTTATGGTCGTTCGTACCTTCTTCAAAATCAAATGAATTTGAAGAATGTATAGACAGGTGATAACAATTACTAAAGCAACATGGGGAGGAACATAAACAAATCCATTCCAACCCAATTGTGTTTTTCTTAGGTTTAATTTAAACAATTTTTTTTTCTTTAGGCCATACCAGCTTCGCGGTTTCAGCAAAAGTGGTTGGGAAGAATCAATTGTTGCTGGGCTTAGCCCCACCAACAGACGGAGCTTCACCCCTAGTTGCCTTGACAAATGAGGCATAGTCACTGTAGTCCAGTGTAAATAGTGTGCTCTGGTAGCGAGTCAGTTGTATACGCTTGCGGAGTGACTCAGTGATGGCACTGCTGTAGCCTGCCTTACGCATCAGTGAGTCAATTGCCTCTATTTTTGTCCAACCTACAGCAAAGTAAAACCACAAAAGAGACAATTTAGTCATCAACAGTCACTACAAGCAAAACTCACTCCATAGTAAGCTTAAGTGCTTTTGCACTCAAAAGTATGTAAACCTTTGATTAAAACATACTTCCTTGGATTTAGTTTTGCAGATGATAATGTTACTTACTACACGAAAGACCTAGAACATAATCCTGTTCAAGCAAGGGTATGAAACATTTACGGTATGGGAGAGGGCTACCACCTGTTGTATCATCAGTGCCATATGGCTTTCTGTTGTAACACATGGCATAAAGACGTATATAAGTATATACCCTCTTGATTCTAGAACATAATCCCGTTCAAGCCAGGGTATGAAACATTTACGGTATGGGAGAGGGCTACCACCTGTTGTATCATCAGTGCCATATGGCTTTCTGTTGTAACACATGGCATAAAGAGGTATATAAGTATATACCCTCTTGATTCTATACTTCAGTCTCAACTGAAAATATTGAACATAATGAGTGCGACCATGGCAATTATAAAAGCAGATTTGCAGTACAACTAGGGCATTAGGGACTCAGCCAGTGACTGATTATTTACTAAGTATGAACTTTGTTCTTGAAATGGCATAACAAAACTTTTATAAAGAATCTGACTCATCTTCACATAAAGGTGGTAATAGGGTTCCCTGTGCAGTTCACAATTCACACAGAAATAAAGATTATAACAAAGATAAGATATTAATAGAGAAGCGTTTGTAATGGATTACCCACCCAAAAGATTGATCTCCATCATTATCCTTAAAAATGAATGAGGATATATTGCATGTATCAAACTAGTTCTGAATCTTATAATCACTACTACTTAGGTCTAAGCAATGCTTCTACTCCCATCAACTTTTGCAACAGAATAATTTCAAACCAACAAATTTGCTTCTAATAAGCAACAAAATTACCTTCATGGGCAGCCACCTCAGGCAGGTATGTGGCACTTCGCCTTGCGTTATATTCTGGGTCAATAAATTCAATAATTAGACCATGCTTGCCAATCTGCAATTAGAACTCACTGTAATCAGAAAATAGATAAGAAGAAAAAATAATAGAAAACAATTGCAGGAATATTCCAGCTTTCTCTCTCTCTTCTCTGTTTCTGGAAAATAAGAAAGAGTACATGATTACTCCCACATGCATATCATAGAAGAGCGAATACATCCAATCAACACCAAAATTAAAGGCCATCAACCAATCTAATAAATCCGAAACATATATTTCAAAGTATCCAGGAGGGAAGTACTTATTCCTAGTTTTACAACTTCAAGTACAAATACTGTAAAGGTCATCACTGTACCAGGAGATATTATTATAATGTGCCAGGTTGTTAGAATCAATCTATCAGCTACTACAGTCCAAGGAAATAAGGTAGGATTATATGAAGCTGAAGTATATTGCTGCTTAGCACAATGAATTAAAGATGTGAAAAAAGTTACAAGTACCAAAAAATGTTAAAAGGGCTCTATACCTCCCAGTCAAGATAGTTGTTAGCAGTTTCAAATTCAGTCAGAATGGAAACTGTACATTCCAAAGATGGCAACTCTTTAGCTTGTATAGGAGGAAACCTTCGATCCCTCAAAGCACTGCAAGATATCACAGATAAATGATAAAACATAAGCTCTTTTTCTTTTTCGTTTTTTTTTTTGGGATTTTTGCGTGCGTCATAAAATATAGGACTAAAGAGAATTGAAACAAGAAATAAAATTATAATAGCCATCTTATGGCCCGCAAGACAGAAACCAGCCAAAACTAATTAAAGCAATCAGAACAGATGAAACACATACTTGCAGTGTATTTCCTCAAACAATGAAGTGTCTTATGCCCCACTGGAAAAAACCCAAAAATTAAAAAAAAAAAACAACACAAACTATTTAAACTTTTCATCATCATACGATTGCACTGGGCTGAGATTCTTAAGGTTGACTTCATCCTCGCATCAAATGATGCGGTTAAAACATGGCACCACAACAACATAAATACCAGGGCCACACTCTAGCATTTAATTGATATATACTTATAAATATCAGCATTCTCATTTTAAAAAATAGGTAGGATACCTGCTGCAAAACTTTCTCGATTAATGTCACTCCATATATTTCTAAAACATAGGAAGTCATTGTACAAATACTATTGTATGAATTTCGAGTGGTACTAAAATGAAGAAACCATGCAGAAAAAATGTCACACACTTACATAAACGTGAGAGTGATTCATAACTACAATGAAACAATCAGCACATATCAAACTCGTAAGCAAAGCATGTGTTCCCCAAAATACCTGGTCAGAGCATAGTCCTTAAAGCCATTAATCAAGTAACGAGCTTCTAGAGTTCCAATACATCCACGTAAGCGAGGTTCTCCACCATTCACTACTTTCTTCCAAGTGACAAACAATGGGCTAAAACCAGAAGAGATAAGTATCAAAGGAGGACATAGTTTCAAACACAATTCCAGATATAAATCAGAGTCAAGCATTTCTTTCTACATAAGGATTAGAGCAAACCAAGGACCAAATGACTTGGTTTAGAAATTATGAACCACCAAAGAAGAACATAGAATTCATGGATGCATCAAAATGATTACACATAAGCAATGTAAACTGAAATGGCAATTACTATTACTCTACAAGCAAATCACCTCCCAATAGAAGAAAAAAAAACAATGCATAGACGGTAAAGACAAACAAGGGAAAATGGAAAATGCAAATCAAACTCAGCACCACCATTGCAGCACAATCTCAATATGAAGAAAATTAAATGGTAACATAGTTGAAGGAACTTCTAAACTTGACATGCAAATGCGTAAAACTAAGAGAACGCATTGTATGAAAACACCCAGGTGTTTGTTATCTTTATGTCCAATACAAGTGTATTTTGTTTCTTATTTAAAAAATCTACATAAATTGAAAAACAAACGCAGTAATTGGGTATGAAATGATACAAATAATTGCTTGAATACATTTATCAAAGGCAATTTCACTGTGGCTAACTGTAAGCACTCGTTATAAAAACCATATAGCATATGCATCAGCACAATGTGCAGTTGCATAGTCAATGACCAAGATTATAGAGAGCAACACCCACTTAATTCATGCAGCCAACTATATAACACATAAAATTCATTGATCCAGCAGCAAATAACAGAAAACCTCGGGAATCAGACTGAAGTACAAGTCATCTAGCGATGATCAAAGTAAAGAAAGAGCTCAAGTTTTCCAAGCCCAACTGTGCCTTCAGCGTACCCATAAAATTTCTTTAAAACAACAATATTTCCATGGAATATAATATACAAATTGGTTAAATTCCATAAACAGTTTGAATAACCAATAATGCTCCAGCAAAAGCTATTTTACCCATATACAAAGCTTGACAGGAGAATCAAAACTCAGTATTTACATTGGTAAATACAAGATACATTAAGGCTAGATTATCTCCCATGGATCAAAAAAACTTAAATTACATCAAATACACAACTTAATCAACATCAATTTCCAAAAATTCACAAAATAAATTAATCAAACAGCATCAACCAGAAAATAATAAAACCAAACCGGCACAATTTAACAGGAAACAGATTTAAAAAAAAAAAATGTTTCTCGATTAAAAGTAATGCATGCATATCATAATTGAAGCCAAAAACAACATAAACACTAATTTTCATTAAAAAAAGGCGATCACGTGAAATTAGAAATTGTAAAAATAATAAAGTATCGATAATTACTAATGGCCTTCATCAAAGGCGGGAGGAGGAGCATCCTCGCTGTTGTAGTGAGCGACAAGAGTATCGAAACAGTACACCGCCATTTCCCGATTTGCCGACACCATTTTTTTTTTCCTTTGAATTTGCAAGCTCTGAGAAATGGTGGTTTTACTCTTTAATTTATAATTTTTTTTTTCTTGCTCGATTTAAATAGCAGAGATATTGATTGATGTTTTTGAGTTTTATACAAAGCAATGAAAGGAAGGAAGGAAGGAAGGCAGCTTTTTCTGTTTGTTTAAAGAAGAGAGAGAATTAATAAAGGGTTATTATCAAACTCATCCCTATAGTTTGGAAACGTAATAATAAAAGTCAATAAAGTTACCACTTATGTCAGTTAATTAAAAATTAATAAATTGATAAATTAGTAAATTTTTTATCATTAAATTCAAATTTTAATATACAAAAAGTATATAAAGTATTAAATAAGTTCCTCTAATTTTCAATTATAACTAAATAATTTTTTAATAAAATAGTCAAAAAAATTTAATAAAGAAGAGAGTGTGATAAATATAAAATAGGGATTGATTTGAAGAAGCTAAAACATTTGTGAATTAATTTCCTAATTTATAAAATATAGGGATTATTTTGATAATAACCCTAGCAACGGAAGCTCGTTTCCTTTGCTGTCCATTACGTTACTCGGAAAAGTGAGAATAAAAGTTATAAAAAAAATATATATATATATATATATATATATTTTAGTTTAATTAATTTATTCCGAGATTGCCCTTGATTTTCCACTAAAGTACTAGAATAACCCTCAACTTGCCTTCCTTTTTGGGAACCTTTTCCTTTTCTGGATTCAAATGGGTCCCACCATTGTGTTGTCTAATGGGACCCACCACTGTTTTTTCATATTTATATAATAATTAACTCCGATTATTAATTAGAGTGCCTAGATATTCCAATTTTCAGATATGGCAATGTTAGCTCAAATATTTACTCGACATTACATAATTGGCACCAACTCAACTACATTCAATAAATTATGTGAAGATAAATTTTGCACTCATGAAGTGCGTTAGGCCGTATAATAATCCACCCAATCCAATAAAGTTAAACCATATAATAATACACCAAAAAACACAAAAGGATAAGTTTGAATATGAAATGATTTATCTTTTTTTTATTTTTTATTTTTAATTAAACTAAATTAGAGTAAATCATCAAGGTTTAAGATGTGACCTTTTGTTAAAAAATAATATAAGAATAACAGAAATATAAATATATTTTATCGATGATGATCACTACCACGTTTCTCGCCCTTGGACCAATCAAGAGGTGGAATCCCAACCGCAAAAGGTGTATTACATTGAAACTCAATTTGTCATGAACAATTCATTATGGTGACATAAGAGGATCACGTAACATTTCAATTCATTGTCTGTTTGCAAGAAAGATTCACAATGTTTACAAGTACTATTACCACTACTTTGTAAATAATATAAATATATATTATGTGCCTAAAGTAAAGTCTGATATAATATATTTTAAAAATATAATTAATCCGAATCATTCTACAGTTATAGTTTAATCTCAAACTAAGCATTTCATCTCATAAAGAAGAATCTGTCACAGACAAATAAATATAACACAAAGCTCTAGGAACATATTTAGTCGGAGTCGTGTCTCCTCCTCTTCTCCTTATCTTTCCTGTGTTTCCTCTTGTCATCTGAATCACGAGAATGACGTTTCTCGTGTTTCTTCTCCTCACGCCTCCTTTTCTTTCTACTGCTTTCATCCTCCGATTCCTCTTTCTTGATAGCCTCAGGTGGGGGACGAGGGTCGGCAGGCTTTTCCATCGCTGGCGAAACTTCATCTAGACCGGATTCAACTGTACTGGGATCTTCCCATGGGCGAGGGGCTCCTCTGTAAAATCCAACGAGACTATTAATGCAAGAAGAAAGGAGCAGAAATAGAAAACATGTAAATCGAGAAAGATAATAAAAGAGGTTGCTGCCAAGTAAACACAACTAATAGCAGAGACTTTGGACAAATAATAAGATTATTTACAAGCAAATTATCATTCTAGCTAATAACATCAATTTCACCTGTTAGCACATAGGAAGACACATACAGATGAGAAAGAGTGGACAGTGGGCTACTGGTGGAAAAGCAAATCTATTTTCATGGAATCTCCCGTTCATCCTACTGCTTTTGCAAACAAGATATACACGCAGAAACACAGACACATGTACAATCATTTAATGATGTTTAGATTCCTTTACATTTGCCCAAGACTTGTGTCTGTGACCACACATGAAACTTGTGCTTGACTGTACAAATCATAGGATATCGACCTAGTTCCAGAATTATTTAGCATACAAGCTATGGCTGAACTCTTAATGCCTGTCTCACAACTCAACTACTACCATTTGCCGAGAGTGCGTCAGTCAACCATGTCAGGTGATATTTTGCTCCAAAAGGCAAACCCAACACTGAAGCGCTCATCCTTGACAGCACAGATAAACAAGTTTCCCAATAGGTTCAAATATCAGTGTCTATTATTTCAATTATCAAAAGCCAGTAAACAATGGTAGTTAACATTTTACTTTAACCAAGGCTTCTGTTCTACCCACCCCCACCTAAATTCTAAAGCTACAAACCCATCAGCGGAAGGAATCATAATTGCACTAATTCATTTTGACTCCAAAATTCTAGTTATATACCTTGAGAAACCAAGTCCATGAACCCAAGCAGCATCAACATGCCCTGCGCCCAAGTCCTCTGCAGTAGAACCTCGCTTCACAAGCTCTTGAAACTCGTGCTTATCAAGTCGATTTCCTTGAGGCCGACTAGATTTCTTAGGGGCTAAGCCAAGAGCTTCCCTCATGGCCTGCTCCTCCTCTTCCTTAATTCTTTTTATCTCCTCTTTTAAGGCATCTGAATCAGAACCCTGAGATTTGTCCTTGGCGTACCAATGTAGATCTTTACCTGTTGAAAATGATAAAACAAACGGTTGAGTCACTCTAAATAGACAATGTGTCTGTTTGAGACACTCTCAGACAATGTTATCAAAATTCAGTAGTGAAAAATTTGACCAGTAGTCTGCCCAACCAAACATTACAGCCCAGCTTTTAGGGCCTCATATATTAATGAAACTCACTTTTAGAATCTAAAAACCACCAAATACATGTTTGGTAGCCTTATTCAAAAACAATTTTGAAGAATGAAAAATCTGCTTTTCAAATTTTACAAAGTAAAGCCAAACACCACTTTGGTGTTTTCCGAGAAGAAATCTCAAATCTATACAAAGGAAATCATTGTTTTTTCCATCTTTAAAAACCATAAACAAATTCTTTTCCAGTTCTTTCATCACAAAAATATTGTCTTCAAAAGATCCCAAACACCTTTTAGGATCTTGAAAACAACTAAATCCAATATCCCCTTTTCATTTTTCATTCATTTTTTTTCAAAAAACGAAACACAAAATGCTCGCTGAAGTATTTGATTGCTACAAGCAATGGAATACAAATGCTAAATAATCAGATATGAAAATCCAAATAGAGAATTCTTCAAAGATTGGTTCAACAAAAATAAAGGATCACTTATATAAACGGTCCCTACAACAAAAGTTAGCAAAACATAGGGAAGCAGAAGCTAAATGAACCATATCACAACCTCCATTTTGCAAAATTGATTATATCTATCCTTTTCAGCTTCATCTCTGACACTTTAAATTTAAAATTATTGCTGGAAAAACAATGGCTGGTGTTCATGCTTACAGAAAAAAGAAAAACTGTATTGGATATTTTTTTATGCCAAAACAACAATGGATGACAAAACCATACCTTTCTGCCATCTTCCAACAGGGGCCTTGATGCTATGACCAAGATAATTCTCACGATGTTTATCAACCTTGACATCATCCCAACTAAATTCTGCACAAAATGAGAGTATAATTTTCTTCAAAAATTGATTAGGGACCAAAAACCAACATCAATATACAGGGATAAACAAATCTATACAAATCTATAGATAATTAGAAACAGTTGCAGTGATAATAAGTTTCTCAAACAATTGGCATAAAGCAAAAAACAATCTTTGTAAATGTAAAAAAAAGTATGAATCCGTTCATCATTAGTCAAAAACCCAAAGCAACTTTCGAGTGACATGATATCAACCAGCGGACTTTGTAACTTCCATTTAAGATTAAAAAAGATTTACTACTAAGAAGACCATCATTAAACCTTACATGAAATAATAACACTTGTTTTACAAACATTCCTAAAAGCACCCAATGCATAATCACCCACTTCACACCTGTAAAGCAAAATAGCTCCAAACGCTCTTGTGGCTGTGTACATACACTTGCTTTTACATTAAACTGAGATCCCAGGATGGGCGGGCAGTAAAACAAAAAAAATATCTACACGTTTAGGGTGGGCTATATTTTTGACTTGGTGAATTAAAATAGGACGGGGAAGAATCAGAAATTAGGATGGAGCTTAGGATGAGAGTGAAGCTATGAAGCAATTTCGTTTATTTACTCTTGCCAGTAAGGTGACTTGCTGTAGGCAAAAGCAAAACTAAGGGGGAAAAACAGAAACAGGAGAAATCAAGAGATTTCTAGAATAGTAAATTGAAAAAGGAAAAAGAATTTGAGTTTCATACTGCAGCTGACTGTTTAAGTTCAGTTTTGGTGCTTAAAAGAGAGGTCATATTATAAAGTCATCCTTCAAATCCTGTCTATTCTATTCACTCCACTGTGAAGGAGCCCACTGAGTATAGATAGAGGACAACGAAAAGATTAATATCCACCGTGAAATCTCAAACCCAGGCAACAAGAAGACATTGTATGGAAATAAGAAATATAATCGGACCAATGTTCAGCTATTTACATTGTCAGGAAGAAAGGAAAGCCACTCAGATATGATTGAGGACTTCAATTTTAATAAATAGCCAATTAAATCAATATGAAAGTAATATTCTGTCAGCCATTGAGGTTAATTAGCTTATTCATGATATGCCTATCAGAAAGTTTGAATTCATTCACTCATTCATAATTTCAACTAACATCACATTTAAGCTCAATCATTTCACTGTCTCTAATTAAATTCACCATTGAATTCTGTTCCTCAATCTTGGTTTCATCCAGACCATTAATGATGTGTTCTTTTAATAACAAGTGCAATATCTAAATATAGGAAATACACTTCATCGAATGAAGTAATGTTGATCAATTATCCACCACACCAATGTCAAAACAAAATACTAGTGTTCTCAAAGTTCCGTCCCTCTGAATTCTTTCTTTTCTTTTCCTAAAAATCAAATTCCTATTCTTAACTACAACCAACAACAAAAAAGAACTTATGTTTTCTTCTAGAATTTTAATTTTTCATTGTTTGTTCATTTATCATTTGACACCAACTAGAGTTTGCTCAATTTTTCCTGCAAGAAATTAGAATTACACAAAAATTCGATCCATAATTCCAAACACAGCAATCATTGAGTTCATAAACCAAAATCACCCACAAAATGTAACGATTGTATCGATTGCCCATTAAGGCCCCCTTTGTTTCCCTTAAAATGCATCCACAACAATTCTATCCGGAGAAATAGCACGTGGTAGGAACAAAACCCTAGAAACAGATACATTAACATATAAATACAGAGGTAGATAGATGCGCATGTAATATACGACGAAGAGAGGGAGAGAGCTTACGATCTCGACCACCGCGCACGCCGCCTCTGGTCGGATGATACATTTTTTCTCGCTTTCTATCGATGTGATTCCGATCAAAATGAAGACGTACTCTCCTGGGCGAGCGAACGTTGCTTGTTAAAAATTATCCTAGTTATTACAACGGCGCCCACGTATGCCTATCTATTTCTATAATTATCCCTTTTTATATATGGGGGAAGGGTTTTTGATTTGTACTTTTATTATGTCGAAATTTTTATACGTGTTATATTTTGAATTAATTATATATTTTTTAAAATAAAAATATTATTTTTTATTAGAATTTAAAATTTTTAAATTCAAATTTTTACGTTTAATTATATTTTTTATATATAAATTTCAAAAAAAATTAATAAATTTTTAAAAAATTAATTAAAAATTAATTTATGAATGATTAAGTATCATTTTATTTATTTTAATTATAATTTTTTAACTAAATTTTTAGATTTAGAAAGAAAATTTATAAAAAAGAATATAAATATCATATTCTCTTAATAAAAATACTATTTTTTTAATGAAATTTTACTATTTATTTGATAAAAAATACTATTTATCAAAAAAATATTATTTTTTTGATAAAATTTTATCATCCTATCAATGAAAAATACTATTTATAGTAGAAAATATTATTTTTTCAATAAAATTTTACTATTTATTCAATAAAAAATATTATTTATTGAAAAAAATACTATTCTCTTAATGAAATTTTAATATTTTTTAATAAAAAATATTATTTATTAAAAAATAATAATTAAAGATAAAATTATTAGAAAAATATATTTTTAGTTCTAAATAAAAAAAATTTTATGTTAAAATTATAAATATAACCGATCAAAAAATTCGACTATGCTGATAAAAAAATAAAAAAAAAACTCACGTGGGAATGGGATAACTATGATTTATAATGAAGACAAAATTTAAAAAAAAATAATGTAAAAAATTGATAGCTGACAAAAGAAAAGAAAAAGAGTATTCAATGCATTGACAAGAAAGTCCCCTGTTTCCACGAAATATAGACGCACTTCAAGTGCAAATACGTACTTTCACAAGTCACCCATCCCTATCCGGTTTATTTATTCGAAACCCGATCTGGATAATCCCGACTTGACCCGTTCACAGTTTCAAACAGAGGACTCTCGGAGCTTCTTTACATTATCAGAAAAATTGAGTGAGACTGAGACTGAGACCGACCCTATCTTTCCTACACATAAACAGGCAAACACGGTAACCAAAATCAAATGGCTATGAGAATTGCACTGCGCCGACTCAGCGTGACGCGCTCGATGGAGTCAACTCGGGGAGCTACTCGTTACTTCAGCGATGGCAAAGGCCGTATCTTGAGCGAGGAGGAACGTGCTGCTGAGACTGTTTACATACAGGTTTCTTAATCACTTCTCTCTTCTGTTTGGTTCTCGAGAAAACATAGAAACATGAAAAATAAGAACAGAAGATAACTACTTTTTTGGTCGTCAACTGTGATCGATTTACGATATCATCCTTAGCTGAGATTAAGTACTGTTAATTCAACTGAGATTTCGAGCTTTTGTTCCTGATATAATGACTTGTTTTTTGGTTGATATATTTTCTGTATATATCTCTTTAAATGTCCATATCTGTTATTTACTATTGACGACTTTCCGTTTGATTGCTGAGAAATTGTTAAAGAAGAAAAATTTTTAATATCGAGTGACAGAGTTCACTTTGTTTGCTGGAATATATGAAATATTACTTGTCTTTTGATTTTTTTTATTAAATTCCTTAAATTTAATCAGTCAAACGGTGAAATGGCTTGGTGCCAAGTTTCCATGCGATTCAATAGAGGTTGATTTGATGGTTCTTTACTATCTAATTCTGTACTATGTCTCACCAAATATATATATATATATATATATATATATTTTCCTGCATAAAGAGATACCTGTTTGCTTGTTGATAATTAATGTGAATAAATAATAAAATTAAGCGTTATTTTCTTTCTTTATTTAATTCCTGTAATGTTTTGTTTGGTCTTGGAAAATTGTGTGTGACTGGTTTGAATTTGATTTTATTTCCTTCTTTTTTCTTGGGATTCTTATCCAATCAACTGTGCATTATGTTGTTTATTTTTCTCTTTGCTCTTCTTTTTTCTCAGGTTTCTCAAACCATCTCGATCTGTTTTTGTTAGTGATTATAGTGCAGCATGTGTTCAATGATTAGTATTTATTGAAAAGATGCCACCTTCTAAAGCTAGTTGACTGAAATAAGGGTTTAAGATTGAAGTTGGAACGATGAATGAGTTGTTTTTGGACTAGGGCCTAGAAGAATTCAAAGAAAAAAATGATAAAAAAAAACTTCTACAATGAATTAAAAAGGGGTTATATAATAAAATAACCCTAGAAGGTCAGCAGCCCTTCTTTGCACATGTACTAATAAATAAGCCAAACTTGTCAAAAGTCACATGGTCCTTCTAAGACATTAAAGACATGATAGTATGGAATTACAAGACTAGGCTTATGCGTACTAGTGGATTGACTAAGATGACTTATAAGATCCCTTCACTTTAATCTGAGGTGCTCCTACTCTGGGTTTACTTATTTCTTATTGTTTATTTCCTTTGTATTAAAGGTGCAGTTTAATGATTTTGATTCGATGTGTGCAGAAAATGGAGAGGCAGAGGTTGGAGAAACTGAAGCAGAAAGCTGAGAAAGAAAAAATGCTGAAAGAGAAAGAGAATGCTGATAAGGTATGTACAGTTTCTACTACTTTTTGTGCACATTGAGTTGTCTCAATTTAAAACTATGCTCTATTTTAATCTTCTCATTTTCTGCACACATAGGATCAAAATCATAAAATCAGAACATCCAAAATTTAACGTTTCTTTTTCTCTAGTATTTGTGAAACACCTCTATGGTAAGCTGAATATCCATAATAGGCTCAATAAAGTGGACTTGTTAGAGTTTGAGGTCATTTAGTATGGATAGAATTTCAGAGATAAAAGATTTTATAACGGCCTATGACAGTATACCCTGAACTTTTGAAGTCGAGTGTACAAATCTAGTTGAAAGAATTTTCTGAAAGGTTTAAAACAAAGAAAAGACACAGCGGAGTCATGAATAGGTATGCTTTATAAATGACTTGGATTTGTGTGTTACTGTTTGGAAACTGAGTCAGGGAATGGAAGATGGTAAGACTTTGTAAATGTGGTTGTTCTTTTAATTAGACTCTATGTTCAGTTGAGCATATCTTGCCAGTTATTCTTGTTATTTATACCTTTTTTTGAGGGATAAAGAAGATGCAGCAGCCAGGCTAACACCAGTAGCTAGGCCATGGTGGCCCATTAGACTAGCTTTAGTTTAGGATTTTGCAATCTGAAACATGATGTGGATATGATTCAATACTGTAGAAGCCAGACTTCTTATCCAATATAATTGTGTGGTTGGTTGATTTGATAAATTAACCGAGGAGATAAAATATGTTTTGTGCACATGACTTCTGAAGAATACTTAGCTAGTTGAAAGTTCTTTTATCAGGAACTCTCCATTTGAATTCTTTTTTCTTTTTTTTTTGAAAAAACAATTTTTCTACTGTGATGAGATGATAATCTGTTGTACTATCCTATGATACTACTGTGTGCTGTAAGCTTGGATCTTGGCTTAACGAGTGCTTTTTTAATGCAAGATTGAGTTGTTTTAAATATAGTTAGATGCTTGAAATGACATTTTTGTTTCTGAAAACAATATATCAGTTCTTACGACAAGAATTTGTTGTTGATGTGAGAATTGAGATTCATTTGAATGCAGTACATCATAAAGAGAAATATATCAATAGATGGGAAGGCAGGGACAGGTAGAGATGATACTCACCATCATGAGATCTTATGCTCTAATTAAAGTAGTAGGTATATTTAGTTATTGAATGAGCAAAGAAGTGAACTCAGATGATGCCGTCTTTTAGAATTTTGACACTTAAATGACTTGAACCTTTCTCTTGTGACTTTAACTCTCATTGTCATAGTTTCATCATATTGCAGCTTAAGCTAATTGGTGGATTCTGCTTGAGTAGGTCTCATTTCCATTTCTAGGATTTCTAGTCAAAGTGACAGCTTTATTTACTCTCATATGTTTTAAAGTATATGAAAGTTCATTGGTGTGAATATAAAACTGTGCCTAAAGCTTGGGGTTACGTATACCTGTGAAGTTGATGGTTGAACTTGTATCACTTAATGGAGTCGCAAATATGTAATCCACGACTATTCTGATTCTGCAGGAAATTTCTTTTGATTTACCTAGATTTTTTTTTTTTTTTCAGAAAACTGGAGAGCCGCAGAAGGGATGAATCTGACTTCTGCTAGATCATGACACCAGCGCTTGAGTAATTATGAGAAATAAATGTACGACTCCTGGTGAGATTTGGTCTTTTGTACAAAGTGATGGTCGATGTTGATATCTTTTTTCTTGAAAGGTCATAGACATGGCCGTGTTCCT